>CAMRHE010000281.1:1900000-1980000 GCA_947044405.1 Leptodactylus fallax | reverse complement strand
CCATGTATTACTGTATGGACACATATGTCATTCTGCCATGTATTACTGTATGTACATAGATGGTCTTCTGCAATGTATTACTGTACTGACTTGTATGTCCTTCTGCCATGTATTACTGTATGTACATAGATGGTCTTCTGCCATGTATTCCTGTATTGACTTGTATGTCCTTCTGTCATGTATTACTGTATGGACACATATGTCCTTCTGCCATGTATTACTGTATGTACATAGATGGTCTTCTGCCATGTATTACTGTACTGACTTGTATGTCCTTCTGCCATGTATTACTGTATGGACACATATGTCCTTTGGCCATGTATTTCCTTCGGCCATGTATTACTGTACTGACTTGTATGTCCTTCTGCCATGTATTACTGTATGGACACATATGTCATTCTGCCATGTATTACTGTATGTACATAGATGGTCTTCTGCCATGTATTACTGTACTGACTTGTATGTCCTTCTGTCATGTATTACTGTATGGACACATATGTCCTTCGGCCATGTATTTCCTTCGGCCATGTATTCCTGTATTGACTTGTATGTCCTTCTGCCATGTATTACTGTATGGGCACATATGTCCTTCGGCCATGTATTTCCTTCGGCCATGTATTCCTGTATTGACTTGTATGTCCTTCTGCCATGTAGTTTTGTGTAGATATATATGTCCTGCTAATCTTTGTGCAGTAAAGTCCAGATCACTGTATGGGGGTAAGAGGTGAATACTGGGGGGACCACTTAGACCACTCCCTCATGAGTGGCCCCATATGTAACTGGTGATGTCACACAAAGGGTCCACAACCCTCTGCCCGTTACAGGCACAATCACATAGGACACAGGAGCCTGAGAGCCAATGCAAAGCCAGCAGAAGCGGAAATACATGTCTGAATGTGGCTGGAGTAGAAGACATGATAGAAGATCTGTACCAAACATGAAAAGCTGAGGATTTTATGTTACAATTATTCTAATCTTTTCTGTGAATCGGTGATTTTACTATATTTTCTACAGACACGTCAGCATCCTGGATAACATGGTGAATAAGCTGGAGAAATACGCCAATCACCTAGAAGAGGTTGTGGAGGAGCGGACGGTGCAGCTGGTGGCTGAGAAGAAGAAGACTGACAAGCTGCTGTCCACCATGTTACCAAGGTAAGATGATCACAGACCAGATAACTTAACCCTGAGCCGACCAGAGCGCTAATTCTTGTTGGAACTGGGATGCTGGTCAATAAAGGGTCAAACATTATCTGCAATGATCAGATTCGTTCCCCGCATAGAAAATGGTTCCTATTAGTTGATGTATTAGCTATAAATACTCTATTGGGTATATGATTTTTTATTTAAATAGATCAGCTGTTGTACATACTACTTTCCACCAGATGGCGGTATTATACTGGGTTTTCTGATCTGAGTCCTTGTAATAGGACGGGTTGGAGTTCATGAATTATCATGTCCCTCACTGCAATATAAGTTATATGATTGTAAGGAGCAAATCCTGCCATTATGTAATAATGTCACAATATGGGGAGTTTATGTGTCCAATTGCTCCTATTATGGGGGTATTAGTAAAGTTTGGAATATTATACAAATTCTCTTCTTCAGCTTCCCCCCAATGCCTGCCCAGTTACCCTCTCAGTGTACAGATAGCCCAGGATCGCTTTTGTCTTGCTTATTATTATGTCCATGACTTCTTATACAGTCTGCTGCTTCCAAAAACAAGTCTGTGCGTCATGAAGAGGCATTCTACTATACAGCAACGCCTCTTATAACGTCATGTTCTTAAAGAGAACCTTTCACCACCTTCACCAGTTCTTTGCATCTTCCACTGATTCCAGTGCAGGAGGAATTGCATTCCCGAGCAATCGCTGATGTTACTTTCAGCACGATTATGCCCTCTGATGTCAGGTGGGCGGTCCCAGACTATCAGCTCCAGCACAGAGACCGCCCACCTGACAATAGAGAGCATAATTGTGCTGAAAGTAACAGCACTGACTGCAAGGGAATTGTAAGAACTAGAGAAAGCATTCCAACTGTGCCAGAATATGTGTAGACAACAAGTGAAGGGGTTGTAAAAATAGAGACAAAATGCTGATGCAGAGAGGTGGGATTGCTACAATGTATCAGTATCAGCAACTCTCTCCAGCCAAAAGCTTTCATAGCTATACCGAGACTAAATACATTGTAACATTGTAAGCAGTAATATAAACCGCAATGTTACATCAAACATAAACACACAAATACTGGAGGGTCACAACTCTGCTGGTTGTTATTGGAAACAGTCAGCAAGCTTGTCACTGACAGACACCTCCTGACAGCTCAGCAGAGCTCCTATAATGCAGGATGACTTTGGGCTTTCCATTCCATCTCCCCACTTGCCCCTACTTTCCATGTGGTAATGTCAGAACTTTCCGCAGCTTTACATTTGGGGGAGTCTCATTCATTGTATATTCAATGTTCAGCTTCATTGCAGAGCAGCTCATGTCTGGGAAATCGGTGGAACCGGAGAGCTTCAGCTCGGTGACCATCTTCTTCTCGGACATTGTGGGGTTCACTAAACTCTGCTCGGCCAGCACCCCACTGGAGGTTGTGGATTTACTCAATGACCTGTACAGCTTGTTCGATGAGATCATCAAATCGTATGATGTGTACAAGGTAAGATGGGACTGACGTGTCAGTGTGTACTGTATATATATATATAGATACTGTATCTAAAGTGAAGTAAATAAGTATGTGATCCCTTGCTGATTTTGTACGTTTCCCCACTGACAAAGACCTGAACAGTCTATAATTTTAAGGGTCGGTTAATTTTAACAGTGAGAGAATATCAAAAATCAAATCCAGAAAATCACATTGTATAAATGTTATAAATTTATTTGCATTTTGCAGAGAGAAATAAGTATTTGCTCCCTCTGGCAAACAAGACTTAATACTTGGTGGTAAAACCCTTGTTGTCAGGCCCAGCAGTCAGACGTTCTGTGTAGCTGATGATGAGGTTTCGGACATGTCAGGAGGAATTTTGGTCGATTCCTCTTTGCAGATCATCTCTAAATCATTAAGACTTTGAGGCTGTCGCTTGGCATCTCGGAGCTTCAGCTCCCTCCATAAGTTTTCTATGGGATTAAGGTCTGGAGACTGTCTAGGCCACTGCATGACCTTAATGTGCTTCTTTTCGAGCCCCTCCTTTGTTGCCTTGGCTGTATGTTTTGGGTCATTGTCCTGCTGGAAGACTCAGCCACCACCCATTAGTAATGTCCTGGCGGAGGGAAGGAGGTTGTCACTCAGGATTTTACGGTACATGGCTCCATCCATTCTCCCATTGATGTGGTGACGTAGTGCTGTGCCCTTAGCAGAGAAACACCCCCAAAATCAAATGCTGGATTTTTTGCAGGTGGAAACCATCGGAGATGCTTATATGGTGGCCAGTGGTCTCCCCATTCGCAATGGGATAAGGCATGTGGAAGAAATCTCCATCATGTCTCTGCACTTCCTCAGTGCCATGCTCACCTTCAACATCCGACACAAGCCAGGGACAAAGCTGAAGCTGCGGATAGGCCTGAACACAGGTACGTGAGTCTTATATATGACATTACTGATCCTGAGTTACATCCTGTATTATACTCCAGAGCTGCGCTCACTATTCTGCTGGTACAGTCACTGTGTACATACATTACTTATCCTGTACTGATCCTGAGTTATATCCTGTATTATACTCCAGAGCTGCACTCACTATTCTGCTGGTACAGTCACTGTGTACATACATTACATTACTTATCCTGTATTATACTCCAGAGCTGCGCTCACTATTCTGCTGGTACAGTCACTGTGTACATACATTACATTACTTATCCTGTACTGATCCTGAGTTATATTCTGTATTATACTCCAGAGCTGCGCTCACTATTCTGCTGGTACAGTCACTGTGTACATACATTACATTACTTATCCTGTACTGATCCTGAGTTACATCCTGTATTATACTCCAGAGCTGCGCTCACTATTCTGCTGGTGCAGTCACTGTGTACATACATTACATTACTTATCCTGTACTGATCCTGAGTTACATCCTGTATTATACTCCAGAGCTGCACTCACTATTCTGCTGGTACAGTCACTGTGTACATACATTACATTACTTATCCTGTACTGATCCTGAGTTACATCCTGTATTATACTCCAGAGCTGCGCTCACTATTCTGCTGGTACAGTCACTGTGTACATACATTACATTACTTATCCTGTACTGATCCTGAGTTATATCCTGTATTATACTCCAGAGCTGCGCTCACTATTCTGCTGGTACAGTCACTGTGTACATACATTACATTACTTATCCTGTACTGATCCTGAGTTACATCCTGTATTATACTCCAGAGCTGTGCTCACTATTCTGCTGGTACAGTCACTGTGTACATACATTACATTACTTATCCTGTACTGATCCTGAGTTACATCCTGTATTATACTCCAGAGCTGCACTCACTATTCTGCTGGTACAGTCACTGTGTACATACATTACATTACTTATCCTGTACTGATCCTGAGTTACATCCTGTATTATACTCCAGAGCTGCGCTCACTATTCTGCTGGTACAGTCACTGTGTTCATACATTACATTACTTATCCTGTACTGATCCTGAGTTACATCCTGTATTATACTCCAGAGCTGCGCTCACTATTCTGCTGGTACAGTCACTGTGTACATACATTACATTACTTATCCTGTACTGATCCTGAGTTACATCCTGTATTATACTCCAGAGCTGCGATCACTATTCTGCTGGTACAGTCACTGTGTACATACATTACATTACTTATCCCGTACAGATCCTGAGTTACATCCTGTATTATACTCCAGAGCTGCGCTCACTATTCTGCTGGTACAGTCACTGTGTACATACATTACATTACTTATCCCGTACAGATCCTGAGTTACATCCTGTATTATACTCCAGAGCTGCACTCACTATTCTGCTGGTACAGTCACTGTGTACATACATTACATTACTTATCCCGTACAGATCCTGAGTTACATCCTGTATTATACTCCAGAGCTGCGCTCACTATTCTGCTGGTACAGTCACTGTGTACATACATTACATTACTTATCCTGTATTATACTCCAGAGCTGCACTCACTATTCTGCTGGTACAGTCACTGTGTACATACATTACATTACTTATCCTGTACTGATCCTGAGTTACATCCTGTATTATACTCCAGAGCTGCGCTCACTATTCTGCTGGTACAGTCACTGTGTTCATACATTACATTACTTATCCTGTACTGATCCTGAGTTACATCCTGTATTATACTCCAGAGCTGCGCTCACTATTCTGCTGGTACAGTCACTGTGTACATACATTACATTACTTATCCTGTACTGATCCTGAGTTACATCCTGTATTATACTCCAGAGCTGCGATCACTATTCTGCTGGTACAGTCACTGTGTACATACATTACATTACTTATCCCGTACAGATCCTGAGTTACATCCTGTATTATACTCCAGAGCTGCGCTCACTATTCTGCTGGTACAGTCACTGTGTACATACATTACATTACTTATCCCGTACAGATCCTGAGTTACATCCTGTATTATACTCCAGAGCTGCACTCACTATTCTGCTGGTACAGTCACTGTGTACATACATTACATTACTTATCCCGTACAGATCCTGAGTTACATCCTGTATTATACTCCAGAGCTGCGCTCACTATTCTGCTGGTACAGTCACTGTGTACATACATTACATTACTTATCCTGTATTATACTCCAGAGCTGCACTCACTATTCTGCTGGTACAGTCACTGTGTACATACATTACATTACTTATCCTGTACTGATCCTGAGTTACATCCTGTATTATACTCCAGAGCTGCGCTCACTATTCTGCTGGTACAGTCACTGTGTACATACATTACATTACTTATCCTGTACTGATCCTGAGTTACATCCTGTATTATACTCCAGAGCTGCGCTCACTATTCTGCTGGTGCAGTCACTGTGTACATACATTACATTACTTATCCTGTACTGATCCTGAGTTACAACCTGTAATATACTCCAGAGCTGCGCTCACTATTCTGCTGGTACAGTCACTGTGTACATACATTACATTACTTATCCTGTACTGATCCTGAGTTACATCCTGTATTATACTCCAGAGCTGCACTCACTATTCTGCTGGTACAGTCACTGTGTACATACATTACATTACTTATCCTGTACTGATCCTGAGTTACATATCTGTATTATACTCCAGAGCTGCACTCACTATTCTGCTGGTACAGTCACTGTGTACATACATTACATTAAATACATTACAGATAAAGCCAAAACAGCCAGAGAGGAGAAATCCCAGAGAACCATCAAAAATCCGTAAACTCTGAGATCAGCGGAAAACAGGGAAAGGTCCTGAGAATAAGTTGTGAGGACACAGAGCCTGAAAACTAATGTAATCACAGGCACCTGAGCAAGGCAAGTGTCAGGTTACAACAGCCTGCCTCAGCCTGTGATTGGACGCTGAATACAGCCCTGATTGGCTCTGCATCCCAATCCTCTAACTGGCTGAGCTGACCAAGGAAAAGTTTAGGTAGGCATAGCAACCTTAAAGTGACAGTAATGTGGCAAATTCAGATGCCGCACAAAAGAGAAGGATGACTGCTGGGTAGAGAAGTGGGACAACGGATATTTAAATTCCTGACAAATTCCAAGAGGTTTGGAACAACATCCCTGCTGAGTTCCTTCAAAAACTGTCTATGAGTGTACCCAGAAGAACTGATGGAAGGCAAAGGACAAAGGTGACATCAAATATTGATAAGATTTACATTAAACCATTTACCATTAAACCTTCTATTTCTGAAAGCATTCTTACTTTGTAACATTTTTCTGCACCTGCCTAAAACTTTTGCACCTCACTCTCCAATTCACAGTTCCTTTGTAGGAAGCAACTAGAATTATACAGTGTTACATTATGTATCCTTATTACACTCTCCTCTCTGCTGTATTCCACTTGCAGGTCCGGTGGTGGCCGGGGTGGTTGGCGTGACCATGCCGAGGTACTGTCTGTTTGGGGATACGGTTAATACGGCATCACGGATGGAAAGCAACAGTTTACGTAGGTAAACCCCGGCACATTCTCCTCGTGTACGGTCTGTCCATCTGTTATAGCTAAACGTACGGTACTGTTCACATTTAAAGGCAGCAGAGCATGGCAGTATTATGTGAGCACTCTATGGTAATATTATGTGAGCACTTAATGGTAATATTATGTGAGCACTGTATGGTAGTATTATTTGAGCACTGTATAACAATATTATGTGAGCACTGTATGGTAGTGTTATGTGAGCACTCTATGGTAATATTATGTGAGCACTGTATGGTAGTATTATGTGAGCACTGTATGGTAATATTATGTGAGCACTGTATGGTAGTATTATGTGAGCACTGTATGATAATATTATGTGAGCACTCTATGGTAATATTATGTGAGCACTGTATGGTAGTATTATGTGAGCACTGTATGGTAATATTATGTGAGCACTCTATGGTAATATTATGTGAACACTGTATGGTAGTATTATTTGAGCACTGTATAACAATATTATGTGAGCACTGTATGGTAGTGTTATGTGAGCACTCTATGGTAATATTATGTGAGCACTGTATGGTAGTATTATGTGAGCACTGTATGGTAATATTATGTGAGCACTGTATGGTAGTATTATGTGAGCACTGTATGATAATATTATGTGAGCACTCTATGGTAATATTATGTGAGCACTGTATGGTAGTATTATGTGAGCACTGTATGGTAGTATTATGTGAGCACTCTATGGTAATATTATGTGAGCACTCTATGGTAATATTATGTGAGCACTCTATGGTAATATTATGTAAGCACTGTATGGTAGTATTATGTGAGCACTGTATGGTAATATGTGAGCACTGTATGGTAGTATTATGTGAGCACTGTATGGTAATATGTGAGCGCTGTATGGTAATATTATGTGAGCACTGTATGGTAGTATTATGTGAGCACTGTATGGTAGTATTATGTGAGCACTGTATGGTAGTATTATGTGAGCACTCTATGGTAATATTATGTGAGCACTCTATGGTAATATTATGTGAGCACTGTATGGTAGTATTATGTGAGCACTGTATGGTAGTATTATGTGAGCACTGTATGGTAGTATTATGTGAGCACTCTATGCTAATATTATGTAAGCACTGTATGGTAGTATTATTTGAGCACTGTATAACAATAGTATGTGAGCATTATACTGTATGTTAGTATTATGTGAGCAATGTATGTGAGCATTATATGGAAGTATTACATAAGCATTATATAACAATATTATGTAAGCACTGTATGGTAGTATTATTTGAGCACTGTATAACAATAGTATGTGAGCATTATACTGTATGTTAGTATTATGTGAGCAATGTATGTGAGCATTATATGGAAGTATTACATAGGCATTATATAACAATATTATGTAAGCACTGTATGGTAGTGTTATGTGAGCAATGTATAGTTCTATATTATGTGAGCACTGTATGGGATTAATGTGTAGTTACTATATGACAATATTTTGCGAGCAAAATCAGAGGTCTCCAGAGATTTAGATCCAGATTTACAGCCCATGAAGATGTTGTGAGTGCCTGAATGATGTTCTGTCCTCCGCAGCCCTGAGGATTCACATCTCTGAGACCACGGCCAGCGTTCTGAAGCAAATTGGGGGATATGTGCTATCAGAAAGAGGATGGATCCAAGTTAAGGTAAAAACATTAGTTTATACATATCTTGTATTATCCTTAAGACATAGTATACTGTGTACTCCAATTACAGCCAGAGCTGCATCTAGAAATCTGCCGGTTAGAATTTGTCAGGACTGTCAGTCTCCTTGACCTTCCAGTTATATACATAAAATCACAGTTCTGGCGAATACTATAATTTCCCACAATGCACCACACAGATACTGAACCGCCAGGGCGCTGCAGGCAGGAGTGCGCAGAGTAAATAACTGTTTGACTGCAGCTCTGGATGTAACTAGAATACAAGGTTGATGTATCTGAAGATCAGCAAAGCAAAATGTTTACTATATTAGTTGACAATATTTGTAGATTTATATTGTACAAAAATATGTCAAGAATTATATAATAATATCCAATAAAATCCAATAATATCCATGTATTGTAGGGGAAAGGAAAGCAGAGGACGTACTGGCTGAAGGGGAAACATGGCTTCCGAATGCCCCTACCAGACATTCCAGATGATTTGCAAGATCCTTTATTAGGGTCACATGAGGTGAGTGTCTGACAAATTATTTATATACCAGCTGTACATATATAATTATATACAGGACATACCCAGGTTATACCAGCTGTACATATATAATATATACAGGAGATACCCAGGTTATACCGGCTGTACATATATAATTATATACAGGAGATACCCAGGTTATACCGGCTGTACATATAGAATTATATACAGGAGATACCCAGGTTATACCGGCTGTACATATAGAATTATATACAGGAGATACCCAGGTTATACCAGCTGTACATATAGAATTATATACAGGAGATACCCAGGTTATACCGGCTGTACATATATAATTATATACAGGACATACCCAGGTTATACCAGCTGTACATATAGAATTATATACAGGAGATACCCAGGTTATACCAGCTGTACATATATAATTATATACAGGAGATACCCAGGTTATACCGGCTGTACATATATAATTATATACAGGAGATACCCAGGTTATACCGGCTGTACATATATAATTATATACAGGAGATACTCAGGTTATACCAGCTGTACATATAGAATTATATACAGGACATACCCAGGTTATACCGGCTGTACATATATAATTATATACAGGAGATACCCAGGTTATACCAGCTGTACATATATAATTATATACAGGAGATACCCAGGTTATACCAGCTGTACATATAGAATTATATACAGGAGATACCCAGGTTATACCAGCTGTACATATATAATTATATACAGGAGATACCCAGGTTATACCGGCTGTACATATTGCATTATATACAGGAGATACCCAGGTTATACCAGCTGTACATATATAATTATATACAGGAGATACCCAGGTTATACCGGCTGTACATATATAATTATATACAGGAGATACCCAGGTTATACCAGCTGTACATATATAATTATATACAGGAGATACCCAGGTTATACCAGTATGGTCCATATCACTATATACAAGAAGATGTATAACTTATACTGGCTGTACATATAGAATTATATACAGGAGATACCCAGGTTATACCAGCTGTACATATATAATTATATACAGTATATATCCAGGTTATACCGGCTGTACATATATAATTATATACAGGAGATACCCGGGTTATACCAGCTGAACATATATAATTATATACAGGAGATACCCAGGTTATACCGGCTGTACATATATAATTATATACAGGAGATTCCCAGGTTATACCGGCTGTACATATATAATTATATACAGGAGACACCCAGGTTGTACCGGCTGTACATATATAATTATATACAGGAGATACCCAGGTTATACCAGCTGTACATATATAATTATATACAGGAGATACCCAGGTTATACCGGCTGTACATATATCATTATATACAGGAGATACCCAGGTTATACCAGCTGTACATATATAATTATATACAGTATATATCCAGGTTATACCGACTGTACATATATAATTATATACAGGAGATACCCGGGTTATACCAGCTGTACATATATAATATATACAGGTGATACCCAGGTTATACCAGCTGTACATATATAATTATATACAGGAGATACCCAGGTTATACCGGCTGTACATATATAATTATATACAGGAGATACCCAGGTTATACCAGCTGTACATATATAATATATACAGGAGATACCCAGGTTATACCAGCTGTACATATATAATTATATACAGGAGATACCCAGGTTATACCGGCTGTACATATATCATTATATACAGGAGATACCCAGGTTATACCAGCTGTACATATATAATTATATACAGGAGATACCCAGGTTATACCGGCTGTACATATATAATTATATACAGGAGATACCCAGGTTATACCGGCTGTACATATATAATATATACAGGAGATACCCAGGTTATACCAGCTGTACATATATAATTATATACAGGAGATACCCAGGTTATACCAGCTGTACATATATATTATATACAGGAGATACCCAGGTTATACCACTGTACATATAGAATTATATACAGGAGATACCCAGGTTATACCAGCTGTACATATATAATTATATACAGGAGATACCCGGGTTATACCAGCTGTACATATATAATATATACAGGCGATACCCGCAGCATTTTACAGTCCCTGGTAATCACATCCATAGATTACAGAATAGGACCCACACCGGAAATGCTGCAGTTTCCAAAACCGTCACATTGTTATTAATCGCAGCATGTCCATTATACCTATGGAATGCTGACGGTTTCCCTATAGGTATAATAAAGGGAGCTGTAAATGTGCTGCAGTTTAAGACTTTCTAGTGTAGATTTCCTTTGTCTTGCTGTCTTGTTTGTCCTTCTGCCTCTTTGTATCTGCTGCTATTATTACAATGTTTTGCTTTGTCTCTTTTTATTACAGGAAGATGAGATTATTGTGCATTGAATAAACCCCACAAGAGCTGACAATCTAATCTTCATCTGTTGGTTGCCGATGGTGGGTTTGGACATCCTGATGATCTTCTCTTCTAGATTTCTGATTTCCACCATTGATGGTTACTCAGTAATAATGTGCAGTCACAACTGGAGCGACCACAAGACGTCATGAAGATTGAGATAAACTGACATTATTATAAATATTCCCCCCATATATGATATACAATGTACCAAACTGGAAGATAACGCTATATAGTGTATAGAGAGAAAGTGGAGAAAAAGTCAGGATTAGGGAGACGGATTCTGTATATTGGCTTATTGTGGGATCTACATTTATTATACATAGAGACACCAGGTCTAGAAGTGGTACTGTGTATTGATACCAAGAGTGAGACCTACTCACAGCATACAGGACAGGAGAAGTGGTACTGTGCACTGTCCATATATACAGGACAGGAGAAGTGGTACTGTGCACTGTCCATATATACAGGATAAGAGAAGTGGTACTGTGCACTGTCCATATATACAGGACAGGAGAAGTGGTACTGTGCACTGTCCATATATACAGGACAGGAGAAGTGGTACTGTGCACTGTCCATATATACAGGACAGGAGAAGTGGTACTGTGCACTGTCCATATATACAGGACAGGAGAAGTGGTACTGTGCACTGTCCATATATACAGGACAGGAGAAGTGGTACTGTGCACTGTCCATATATACAGGAGGAGAGAAGTGGTACTGTGCACTGTCCGTATATACAGGAGGAGAGAAGTGGTACTGTGCACTGTCCATATATACAGGAGGAGAGAAGTGGTACTGTGCACTGTCCATATATACAGGATAAGAGAAGTGGTACTGTGCACTGTCCATATATACAGGACAGGAGAAGTGGTACTGTGCACTGTCCATATATACAGGACAGGAGAAGTGGTACTGTGCACTGTCCATATATACAGGACTAGAGAAGTGGTACTGTGCACTGTCCATGTATACAGGACAGGAGAAGTGGTACTGTGCACTGTCCATATATACAGGACAGGAGAAGTGGTACTGTGCACTGTCCATATATACAGAATAAGAGAAGTGGTACTGTGCACTGTCCATATATACAGGAGGAGAGAAGTGGTACTGTGCACTGTCCATATATACACGACAAGAGAAGTGGTACTGTGCACTGTCCATATATACAGGACAGGAGAAGTGGTACTGTGCACTGTCCATATATACAGAATAAGAGAAGTGGTACTGTGCACCGTTCATATATACAGGACTAGAGAAGTGGTACTGTGCACTGTCCATATATAAAGGACTAGAGAAGTGGTACTGTGCACTGTCCATATATACAGGACTAGAGAAGTGGTACTGTGCACTGTCCTTATATACAGGATAAGAGAAGTGGTACTGTGCACTGTCCATATATATAGGACTAGAGAAGTGGTACTGTGCACTGTCCATATATACAGGACTAGAGAATTGGTACTGTGCACTGTCCATATATACAGTATAAGAGAAGTGGTACTGTGCACTTTCCATATATACAGGAGGAGAGAAGTGGTACTGTGCACTGTCCATATATACAGGAGGAGAGAAGTGGTACTGTGCACTGTCCATATATACAGGATAAGAGAAGTGGTACTGTGCACTGTCCATATATACAGGATAAGAGAAGTGGTACTGTGCACTGTCCATATATACAGGATAAGAGAAGTGGTACTGTGCACTGTCCATATATACAGGATAAGAGAAGTGGTACTGTGCACTGTCCATATATACAGGAGGAGAGAAGTGGTACTGTGCGCTGTCCATATATACAGGATAAGAGAAGTGGTACTGTGCACTGTCCTTATATACAGAGTAAGAGAAGTGGCACTGTGCACTGTCCTTATATACAGAGTAAGAGAAGTGGTACTGTGCACTGTCCTTATATACAGAGTAAGAGAAGTGGTACTGTACATATTATTTTGCATGACATTTTGCATCAGAAATTGAGACTTGTTCCATTTTCCTATTACTCCTGACACGGTGTAATAAAGTGGCTGAGTTTTGTATGGCCAGACAAATGTTTTTCAATTCACGTGTTCACTTCTAAATGACTTTGTCACATTTCCCACCGGCGCAGTGTTAATGTATTGTGGACCAGTTAAAAGTATATACTGAGAATTGGCGAAAGAAGTCGTACTGTGCAGAGTCCATAAATACCGAACAGAAACTGGTATGTAGAATTGCAGAATAGGGAACTGATGCTGCGCTGTGTTCACACAAAGCATAGTATTTATAGTATTAGATATTAAGTATAATAGGGTCAAGATATATATATATGTAGAATGTATAATGAATGTATAAGATATATATACTGTATATATAGAATTTATAATGAATGTATAAGATATATATACTGTATATATAGAATGTATAATGAATGTATAAGATATACGGTATATATAGAAAGAAACAAGTTATACTGTGCACTGCTCATGTATAGTTATAGCACTAGAGAAGTGGTACTGTGCAGTGTTCACACATATATTCTTATATACGTAAGAATATAAGTCATTACCGGAGCATTGGGACAGATTTTCCACTACTCATCTCTATGTTCTTTATAATTTGTTAATCAGCAGAGATCACCTGCCTTCTGACTGTTTCCTTCTGACCTGTGCTTGCTCTCCATATGCAATGTGCTCGGGAATTATTTGAAGTCGTTGCTGGTTGGGGGTTATAACTGGATCTAGCGCCTCCCAGTGGACAGATCCTGGTGGGGTCCATATAATTGGGAACACCAGCACTGAATTTGCAGATTTTCTGCAGATGAGCTCAAGTGGAGCAGATCAGAAGGTCGAGCTCTCTGTGAGGTTTGTACATTCTAGGTTAAGTCCTAAATCCTAAGTCTTTTTGATCAACTTTTGGTTTTCTGGTTTGTGTTACTAGAAATTTTGTAATTTACTTTATTAATAGATTTTGGCTCTTTCTGTGGAATCCTGCACTTTATTCTGTCCTTGTTTCTGTCTGGAGAACTGACATCTGTGCACAAGGAGTACAAGTGTACGGGCTCCTCTATATACTGGAGGGGGCTGAGCTTGGAGGGGTCAATTCAAACACTCCCTGTATATCTTGGGGTTGTGTCTCATCTATAAATTGTGCTTTTTTTATTGCTGAGATTTTCCCCAAAGCACAAGTTCGATTTTATTTGCTACAATGTGGCATCTAGAAAAGATGACGAAATACACAACTCAAAGGTCACGTGTGACAGCGCCCCTAACATGGTCATGCATCACAGCACCCTCATACATTCACAGGTGACTGCACACGGTCACGCGTGACAGCGCCCTAACATGGTCATGCATCACAGCGCCCTCATACATTCACAGGTGACTGCACACGGTCACGCGTGATGGCGTCCTCATACATTCACAGGTGACTGCACCCGCACACAGTCACGCGTGACAGCGCCCTAACATGGTCATGCATCACAGCGCCCTCATACATTCACAGGTGACTGCACACGGTCACGCGTGACAGCGCCCTAACATGGTCATGCATCACAGCACCCTCATACATTCACAGGTGACTGCACACGGTCACGCGTGATGGCGCCCTCATACATTCACAGGTGACTGCACCCGCACACGGTCACGCGTGACAGCGCCCTAACATGGTCATGCATCACAGCGCCCTCATACATTCACAGGTGACTGCACACGGTCACGCGTGATGGCGCCCTCATACATTCACAGGTGACTGCACCCGCACACGGTCACGCGTGACAGCGCCCTAACATGGTCACGCAGCAGTCGCACTCTCCCTTGTGGATCTCGCTTGGTCTGGGTTCTTTACAGACTTCCAGGACGCCGTAGCCAGTAACAAATCTCCTTTATGTATTTTTGTCTTTTTCTTCCAACACTAAGAATAAGCGATACAAAGATGAAAAAACGTCTATTTACATCGTAATGCACCATGTGAATGAGCGGCTAGTGCGCTTCAGGCTTCTGGTTTATGTCATTAAAACTTAATCTTGTATCATGAAACATTCTGCAGCTTCCTGATAGACTTTCTGTATCAATCCTCCTCCTCCTCCTCCTCCTCCTCCTCAGGACCTCTGCTTGCTGTCAGATGGGAATATTCTTGAAAACCCGTCTTGGCTAGAGATGGGCAACGCGGTCAGTCATGAATTCGGTTCATTATGAATTTTCCAAAAATATCAGGTTTTACTGAACTGAAGATTTTTGGGGTTTGCCACTCACGAATCACTGAGTCTCTTGGGGGTTCTCTTCAGACCCCAGAGTATAATAAGTGGCTGCCCTGGGGAGGGGCAATAATATAATAACCCCAATACTCACCATCCTTCACCTCTCCCGGGCTCCCTTGCAGTGTCCAGCGCTCATCAGGCCTCCTGGGTGGTGACCCCAGTCCTGGGCGACCTGTGGTTGGGCCTTAGCGATCACATGGGGGTGATGTCATCAAAGTGTTATGACATTGGTGCACCCCACGAGACTGCTGGGGCCCAATCACAGGCCTCAGTTTTCCCCTCAGGCTTCTGTTGTCACCCAGAAGAGGAGCGCGATAGAGTGCCAAACATTGCAAGGGAGCCCAGGAGAGGTGAGGGACCTTGCACTCTCACTGCTGAGGATTTGTTACAATCGCACCTCATCCAGACAGTCCACACATCAGCAGCACAAGCCTCGCTCCTGTCCTGATAGATTGTTACAATGTATCAGTCTGAACACTGCACAAGGGAATTCAATTGTAACAAAACCTCTTCTAGATGTTCCTATTCACTGACCGCAAGCAGAGATCTTGGAAATCGTGAGAAATGAAACACAAAGTCTATTAGAAAGTTCTAGAACTGTTCATTATACAGAGACGAAGCTTCACTGACATAAGGCCAGAAACTCCCTTTAAGCTGAATGTTGAGTCCAACTTCACTGCTAAGATATAGTCTAGGACGTCTTCCAGCTCTGAGGCCGATCGCAGACCGCTATATTCCTGAGGGTGTGTATGACTGGAGTGGGCGGAGCCTCTCGTGCGTATCGTGTCCTGTGATGTCACTCTGAGGTCGGCTAGGTTTAGGTTAGCATCTTGTAGATCCCCATAGTCAGGAGCAGATGGTGGACGAGCACTGAGGAGGGAACAGGAGAGTCCTAAAGTTATTGATATCATAGATATTATCACATCTGCTCCTCGGAAAGCTGGATTATCAGCAATATGACTCGTATCCGCTTCCTCAGGGGTTGTCACCCATCTTTGTAGTGTAGCAGCAAACACCGTGCAGAGGCTGCATCTGATGACATAGCGGTCACTAAGGGGGTATTAGTTACTAAGGGCTCAGATTGTGTCTTCAAAAAATGTTTTTAGTATTATATATTATATTATAATTGTGCAAGTGGCTCCAGTGGACATTGTTATGGTGGCACCCAGCTTTCCCAGAAACCTATAGAGGTAGAGAGCCCCTGTAGCTGCCCCTGTAGAGGTAGAGAGCCCCTGTAGCTTCCCGTATAGAGGTAGAGAACCCCTGTAGCTGCCCCTGTAGAGGTAGAGAGCCCCTGTAGCTGCCCCTGTAGAGGTAGAGAGCCCCTGTAGCTGCCCCTATAGAGGTAGAGAGCCCCTGTAGCTGCCCCTATACAGTCATGGCCAAAAGTTTTGAGAATGACACACATATTCTATTTTCACATGATCTGCTGCCCTCTGGTTTTTCTGTGTGTTTGTCAGATGTTTTTATCACATACAGAAATAGAATTGCATTCATATTATGAGTAACAGAAGCTTATATTGACAGCTAGAATGAGTTAATGCAGCAAGTCAATATTTGCAGTGTTGACCCTTCTTCTTCAGGACCTCTGCAATTCTCCCTGGCATGCTCTCAATCAACTTCTGGACCAAATCCTGACTGATAGCAGTCCATTCTTGCAGAATCAATGCTTTCATTTTGTCTGAATTTGTTGGTTTTTGTTTGTCCACCCGTCTCTTGATGATTGACCACAAGTTCTCAATGGGATTAAGATCTGGGGAGTTTCCAGGCCATGGACCCAAAATCTCTATGTTTTGTTCCCTGAGCCATTTAGTTATCACCTTTGCTTTATGGCAAGGTGCTCCATCATGCTGGAAAAGGCATTGCTGAGCGCCAAACTGCTCTTGGACGGTTGGGAGAAGTTGCTCTTGGAGGACATTCTGGTACCATTCTTTATTCATGGCAAGACTGTGAGAGAGCCGATTCCCTTGGCTGAGAAGCAACCCCACACATGAATGGTTTCAGGATGCTTTACAGTTAGCATGAGACAAGACTGGTGGTAGCGCTCACCTCTTCTTCTCCGAATAAGCTGTTTTCCAGATGTTCCAAACAATCGAAAAGGGGATTCATCAGAGAAAATGACTTTCCCCCAGTCCTCAGCAGTCCACTCCCTGTACCTTTTGCAGAATATCAGTCTGTCCCTGATGTTTTTTCTGGAGAGAAGTGGCTTCTTTGCTGCCCTCCTTGAGACCAGGCCTTGCTCCAAGAGTCTCCGCCTCACAGTGCGTGCAGATGCACTCACACCTGCCTGCTGCCATTCCTCAGCAAGCTCTGCACTGCTGGTAGCCCGATCCCGCAGCTGAAACACTTTTAAGAGACGGTCCTGCCGCTTGCTGGTCTTTCTTGGGCGCCGTGGAGCCTTTTTGGCACCAATGGAACCTCTCTCCTTGAAGTTCTTGATGATGCGATAGATTGTTGACTGAGGTGCAATCTTTCTAGCTGCAATACTCTTCCCAGTTAGGCCATTTTTGTGCAGTGCAATGATGACGGCACGTGTTTCTTTAGAGATAACCATGGTTAACAGAAGAGAAACAATGATGGCAAGCACCAGCCTCCTTTTAAAGTGTCCAGTGGTGTCATTCTTACTTAATCATGACAGATTGATCTCCAGCCCTGTCCTTATCAACACCCACACCTGTGTTAATGGAGCAATCACTGAAACGATGTTAGGTGGTCCTTTTAAGGCAGAGCTGCAATGATGTTGAAATGTGTTTTGGGGGATAAAGTTCATTTTCTAGACAAATATTGACTTTGCAAGTAATTGCTGTTAAGCTGATCACTCTTTATAACATTCTGGAGTATATGCAAATTGCCATTAGAAAAACTGAAGCAGTAGACTTTGTAAAAATTAATATTTGTATCATTCTCAAAACTTTTGGCCATGACTGTAGAGTTAGTGAACCCCTGTAGCTGCCCCTGTAGAGGTAGAGAGCCCCTGTAGCTGCCCCTGTAGAGGTAGAGAGCCCCTGTAGCTGCCCCTGTAGAGGTAGAGAGCCCCTGTAGCTGCCCCTGTAGAGGTAGAGAGCCCCTGTAGCTGCCCCTATAGAGGTAGAGAGCCCCTGTAGCTGCCCCTGTGTTGCATGCACCAGGGATGTGACTATTTTCTTATTTTCATGTTACAGGCAGCGCAGGGACAGCCATAGCAGATCTGTTGTGTGACCAGTCTGCAAACAGCTCCTCATATCTCAGTTTCTTTGGCTTTTGAATATTTGACATGGGGCAGGGAATATTGCGACTCATTAACAGTTTCCATGTGAGAACATTACCTGTGAGGCCAGGATAGCCAAAAGATGCAGAACCTAAAGCAAGAGCAGAGAATAAGATAGTTATAGATCCATCCGTACTGGACAGAGAAAACTTCAGGCCAGATTGTAAGCTCCATGGGATACGACCTATTACTGTGCAGGCCATAAGTCACCCCTAGAATCCCATCCCCCTGAAAAATCACATCCTGGCTGCACTACTGGTACCAGGATCATTGCTTCTAAGGGAGAATAATTCTCTATATTAGGTGATAGAGCATTGTATGGCAGCACCGACTGTAAGTGTCTGCGCCCACCGTATCGGCTCTGTACACTGTGCACTAGTGTATGAGCACAGCCTTAGGCTCCATGCACACTGGAGAGTTATGGCCGGATGCTGTATATTGGCACATAGTATTGTAGGGAGCCGTAGTCACTACCTACCGCACTATAGTGCTCCCTGAGGTGTCTCCCCTGGATGCAATACTTCCCTATACCTCTCTACATACTAGATACTGCTGAATTCATGCATAAACACACATCACAGTTTTGTTGCAGTTTTTATTGGACTAGATAAGATAAGACTGATACATCTTAGCACAGATCCCTCTCTTATAGGATACATACTCTGGAGTAACAATTCTGCCACCAAGACGCCTCCTGTCTGTTCTTTCTGCTGTTTCCGTTTTCCGCATGTCTGCCAATATAAAACAGAGCAGAGAAACTTCCAGTCATGTCATATAATGAAGCGATTGTTACAATGTCATGTTACAGTTTGTTGCACTGCCTGGAAACCATCAACAAGTTGCTGTTAATGGATTTGATCTACTTTCAGTGTTTAATGGGATCCTGTTGGGAAAGGGCTGTGGGTCTTATTGGCCTAGTATAACCATATTACCTCCTAAGCCAGCCTGCTTGTTGATGGTTTCCAGAATGTTTGTAGATATTCTTCTCCTACATGGTGTAAAGGCTTTGTGTTCCCTACAGTCTATATGTTATACTATGGTTTCTGCAGTATAGAAGTCCTCACAAGACACCTATTTCCCCAGCTAGGAAGTGCAAGGCACTTCCTAAATGTCCATTCTAGA
Source organism: Leptodactylus fallax (assembly GCA_947044405.1). Lineage (NCBI taxonomy): Eukaryota > Metazoa > Chordata > Amphibia > Anura > Leptodactylidae > Leptodactylus > Leptodactylus fallax. Next base: position 1,959,673 of record CAMRHE010000281.1, on the reverse strand, counting down.
ATATTCTAAGCAGAATCCTCATCTGGGTCCTCCGTGTAATATAATGGGCTGATGATCTTCTTCTATGCAGATGATCTCTACTACATACCACAGGGCAGGAGAACTTCTCGCTGTCACACAGATACGTCTCACAGTGCAGCCAGACTTTGGATAACTTGGGGATGTTCTGGAAGCGGAAGGCATTAAACTGGAAAGTGGCGCGGCTGTTCTTCCCATTCTCATGTACAATAATCGTGTCATCTGATGCACAACTGCAAAAAGGGAATATGACATGTGAAAGAACAACATATCTACACATAGGGGGCGGTATTACAGTAGTTATATACTTATACAATACGTTACTTAAAGGACATATTCATCATCTGATCTGACCAAATAGAAATGGTCTGCTCGACAAGTGTAACTCTGCTATAAATATAACTAAACCATAAATGTAACTAAACTATAATATACATATAACTATAATATACACGTAACTATACTATAAATGTATAATAAAACTATACAATAAATGTAACTATAATATAAATGTAAATGTATAACTATACTAAAAATATAACTATACCATAAATGTAGCTATACCATATATATGTAGCTATAATATACATGTAACTATACTATAAATGTAAGTCTATAGTAAAACTATACAATAAATGTAACTATACTACAAATGTAACTATACTATAAATGTAACTATAATATACACGTAACTATACTATAAATGTATAATAAAACTATACAATAAATGTAACTATAATATAAATGTATAATATAACTATACTATAAATGTAAGTCTATAGTAAAACTATACAATAAATGTAACTATACCATAAATGTAAGTGTATAATATAACTATACTATAAATGTAACTATACCATAAATGTAAGTGTATAATATAACTATACTATAAATGTAACTATACCATAAATGTATAATATAACTATACTATAAATGTAAGTATATAATGTAACTATACCATAAATGTATAATATAACTATATTATAAGTGTAATAATGAAATGACCAGACTGGTTCTCCATATTGTCTTGTATGCAGCCACATTATATACCATACATGTAACTATGTAGCAGTAATAGACATCTTACCCCTTACTTATTAGTTGCCATTGAATGTGATAGGCATAGTCCGGAGACGGGGTGGCCCAGCAATAGTTCAGAACAACCTTAAACCTTAAGAACAGAAACAGAAAGATTAGTTATAAAATTCCTCTTTAGAAATAGGACAACTCTATAGAAATCTGTTGTTCGCGACAAGGAGAGTCTTCTCCCACTTCATATTTTATACAGTGTTTCTCATACTTTATACTCCTTAATGCCATCAAAACAACATAGTGCCAAAGTAATTGTGCCATATACAACCAAGATAACACTACCAAATAATATGCAGTGTCCAAATAATACTCCCCTACAAATTACACATTGTACTGCCCTATGGTTGATCACTTTTGATCTTTTCATACCTGTTGCTAATTCCTTTGGCTTCAACCCCAGCAAATAAATCTGATCCGATGTCGGACGTTTCCACCACAAATGGAGCTTCTTTCTGGGTGGAAAACTTGGCATTCTTTCCAGAAAACAATAACAACAAAAAAAAAAAAACAACAAAAACAACCAAGAACACAAAGACAAATAGAAATCAATGTAATTATATCAAGTGGAGAGTAGAAGTGTAATCTGCAAAGAAAATCTCATTCGTTACGTGTTACCGCCACACCGTGTGTTAGGGAGATAGTTGGGGTATTGTCCTTTTACAGCGTGTTTACAGGGTATGGACATTTTTTTACTTTTCCTATTGCTTCAATGTTTCAGATTGCTTTGTTTATTGTTTTGTTTCTACAGCTTATATGCATGTCTAAGCGTCTCCATGGTTACAGACTACAAATATACCTGTGTAGTCTGATCCTGCTGTCTTACTTTTTTGTAGTCTTTACACTTCTTGTCATCTATTTAGTAGGAACTTTTGCTTAAAGCTAAAAATTTCTCTTCCATGCACACTGTGTAATGCAATGTGTGAAATAATTCTGGTATATTTTGGATTGTAAATTTACCCTGCTGTGTTTTTCACTCCAACATTCTCCAGAACTTTTATCTTATAGAAGAACCTATACAAACAGGGTATCGAGGAACCAAATTATCCATTAAGTGATGATTGTGATGGAAATATTTGGATCCTCTTTGAGAATTTCTCCTCTTGAGAGTTTCCCTAAGTTTGGACAGAAGTGACATAATAGGTTACTTTCACTTAAGGTGTTGTTTAGGAATAGATAAACATGGGTGCTTTCTTCCAGAAACAGCGCCGCCCTTGTCCACAGGTTGTGTGTGACATTGCAGCTCAGTCCTATTTACTTTAATGATGCTGCGCTTACACAACCTATGGATAAGACAAAAAAGCAGCCAAAGGGGTTCAGTATTGTGGATATTCCATATTCATTACAGCAGCTCACAGGTTGTCCGACTGCTACGACTCGCAGTGATCAGCTATAAACTGTGACTCAACAGAGACTGTTCAGTTCCTCTGCAGTGCCCCCACAGGGGAAATGATGCATTACACAGTGCCCACTGAAATCAATAGGTTTGCTATGTAACCCACAGATGTGCTGACTGAGTCCTGCAGCGAGAGGGACTCTCTATGTAGCTGTCTCTTCACCAAAAAATTGATCGAGGTCCCAAACAAAGGACACTTATAGGATGCTGCAAAATACCCAAATAATACCAAGCACATGGCATAGGAATAGAGTGAGGTGGGCAGTGGTGAGGAGGGGGCGTTTGAAAGACTCACAGAGTAGAAATTGAGGGACAGTGTGCTTTCAAATGATCCCGAACTCCCATTCTTCACATGGACTGTGGCTACTCTAGAAGAAGGAAAAAAATATGTAAGACTGAAACATACATGAGTGGAAAGTGCCTGGGGGATCCATACTCGAAATGTGTCGGCAGCCGAGGAGCAAACTTACCTTTGGTCAAAGGCAGCATGGCTGACCAGATAATTGGACTGATAAGTGCAGGTAAAAGTGTAATTCACCGGCTGACTTTTGACGATCAACGTGCTGTCATTGGAGACTATGGAGTTGTAAAAATGGTAGATTGGGTTCTTGAACTGGAAAATAAACCCAAAGTTAGATAAATATATATTAGCAGATACAGGGACATAGAAGAAACATTGACCACTGATGGTTCATTGATGGTGGAAAGACCTGGGAGGTCCCAACATGTCTTCCATAGTATTCCCTGGAATGTTTTTGGAGTGCGAGTTTGGACTGAATAAGAATTTTAGTTTTTATATTTATTCATTAAAATTTTTTTTCCCATCAAAATGTTTTGACATATTTCTTCCTATACATATTTAACCTCTTCTGGTACTACATTCTAAATACACTATATTGGTCCAATTCATAAATTGACATTCCATCTCAAAGCTGTAGAGGTCACTTGGGTTTGTCTGCACCAAACTTGTTACCGTCCCCATGAAGCATAAATGCCACGATTTGGCCACGTATCAGCAAAATGGATGGGATTCTGGCTAATCCCATCCACCCATTGCAGAAAAATATCCGCAGTGGACATGCTGCGATTTCCAAAATGGAATTTTTAATTATCCACACAGCTTAATATGGTTATGTTCATGAGAAAACCCTTTGACCCATTGTACGGCAGATGTCGGGTATTTAAATACGGCAGCCGCTCAGGAGCTGGGTTGTCGCTATAGCCGGCGGATGTCCGCTGTATTATACAGTGAAGACCAGGTGCTAATGCCCACAATCAGTGCCCGAAACCTGGCCAAGGGACCATTTGATGGTGGCACATGGCCGCCATTTTCTGTGGATCTCTGGTTTGAGCCTATTGAAGCCTCCCAGACTTGTCTGGCATTGAATTGTATTATAGGCTGTTCTATACATTAGCATTGTAGAGCATTGCATTAATGATCAGACGCCCTGAGGTTCAAGATCTCTAAGAGGTCCAGTAATTGCAGTAAGTTTTTTTCTCTGTGACGTCATTTTGGCTGCACAGTGAACGCAGTAAAAACAAAGCTCGTAAGAAAGTTAGATAAATGCAGTTTTTCTCCAATTCTACCTCATTCTGAATTTTTTCCCAGCTTCCCAGTACATCAAATGGAATATTCAATTATAACATTACAAAGTACAATTTTTCCTGCAAACATTAAGCCCTCCTATGGCTCTGTGAACAGAGGAGGAGTCAAAAGTGAGAATAAAAAAAAATGCCTGTGGTGGGAAGGAGTTAAATTATTTTCGCAAGAACTGCAGCTGATATATATTATATGCCAAGAGCAAGAATAAATACAAGCTTATGCCTATCCAGTATCCAGAGGGGCTGCGGCTACTACTGGTCCCAGAAAGACAAGGTCTTACACAGTTCTGTTTATGGCATGGCCTCAAGGAATATTGAGGGGGAAAAGCAAAAATTTTCTGGATTTCAAAATTCAAACCATTTCCTGCTACAAAGCTCCCCATCCCCTGCACAGAGCTATATGATAACAATGTCATTTGGAAGCCGCCACTAGGGGGAGCTCAGGAGCTTACTATATACTAATTATACATTGTGGATAGTGATGGGGAAACCTCACAAATGTTTGCATGGTTCATCTGCAAGTTTTGTTTCGGACCAAACCCATTGAGTCCGAACTATAAAAGTGCTGTTATTATACTGGGGTCATGATGTTGATGCTGCCCATGTGACCTCTGAAGCCCAAACACAGGAATAACCGGTGACACTGACATCACAGAAGAGGCTGGAAGATGGTGCGGACACCCTGGAGAAGACCAGACACAGAGCCCAGGAGAGGGAGCCCGCCTCTGGGCTTCTAATCATTATACTATGGGGCCTGAAGAGACCTCACAGTATAATAATGACTTGTAGGTGGCAATCCCCAAAGATTTTGGGTTTGGCAGAAACCAAAACTTTTGGAAAATTTGTACCAAATCCAGTTCAAACCAGATCACTGATCTCTAATTGAGATTCTGTCAATTCTGGGCGCCCCCTAATGGAGGCTGCAAGCAGAAGTTACATATGTAAACAGGAAGTTGTAACTGGTGCTGCAACCTTATGGGCTGGACCATAACTGCTGGCCAATGAAGACGACAGATAAATATTTGCAACAAAAAAAAAATCAGCAATATTTCTGGTGCCTGCAATATACAGTGTTTGTATTCACATTACATGTCAAAGCAAATGTACAGAAATATTATAGCTTTATATTATATCTGGCCCTAAAATTCATTAAAAACTTTATCATATAAAGAAGTGTGTGAATGGGTTAAATTTACATTAAAGTTTCCAAAATAAATCAAAAAAGTAAAAAAAAAAGCAAATATTAAAACTCTCACATCAGACTGTGTTCCACAATAGGATTTGTTCCTTGGAGATAAATCAGGAATGGTGAACTGATAATAACCAGACTCGATGATTCCGTTATAACAGACGCCACCAAGAGCCAACTGGTTGATCTCCCATCCATACGGGCACTCGGGAATTTTTGCCACAATAGATTTGGGATAACAATGGACAATTATCACATCTGGAAGTCAAATCAAAGCAGAATCTGATTGTCCGTCATTGCCCGAATATGAAATGTCATTTTATATTATATCAATTTACCATTTTGCAATTTTCTATATTTCTTGAAATGAAATAAGTTGTTTGTTGCATGTAAAACAAAGTGTATGCAAAAGTTACAAAAGTATATACAAAATTTATAAAAATCTATTTACTGCAAAAGAATATATATATAATATGCTAAAAATTCTTAACTCATTTACAAATACTGTCACAAATTTAATGCTGGTTTTTCATGCAGTTTTTCAAAATTTTCTCATATTTTTTTTTAACTATTCCAAGTCTAAACATCTTTTTTATGGTAAAGCAGGATAAAAAAAAAAAAACTAAAAAAATTATGAAAAAAGCCATACTCCTGGCATTGGATAAATAAAAGTTTGCAGCAAACATTGTATCAAACCGCTATGTGTGAGGCGACTTACCTGCTTTGTTGGGAACACACTTTCCTGCAGAGCTAGCAATCAGGATCGGTAACAAAGTGAGAGTAAAAAGCACCATTTTTTCAAGATCAAACAAAAAACTTTATCAGACAGCAAAAACAGGGCTCAGGGGTCTCCACTAAACAAGGACGGCCAGTTATGTCTCCATCTCTTCTATTCCTGCAAGAATGGGTCAATTTAAGAGACAAAATAATTTGTGAGACAAAGAAATTTTTGGTTACACAAATTACCACAAATTATAGATGGCAAAAGCACTCAAAACAATTCTCCTTATTACTGTTTTTATATATATAAAATATTATTATATATTATAAATAATATATATTTTCATAAATAAATTTAAAGCCAAATTTTTGTGCCTGAATGTACACCTGCAATATTATGGACATTTTTAAAAATGTAATTGTTAAATTATTTATCTTAATAAATCTCCATACTTTACTAAATATAAGAATAAATTGTTTATATCTATTATTATTATAAGTATTTTGTTTTATTTTCTAGATATATTTTATTTACTCATTCACAATGTTTTTGAAGCATAAAATGTATCAGCATTGCACTGTATAGATTTAGAAAAAATGCCATTGTAGTTCTTTTTGATCCAGCAGACGTGTTAGTCCTTCCCTTATATTGTTCATTCCTTTTCAATCTATTTCTTGTTTTGGTTACAAAAAAAAAAAACAGCATCATAAATGGCTTCTTCATTCAAAAATGTTTCCAAATTATTATTATTATTTTTTTTTAAGAAAAGAAGATAAAAATTTCACAAACCGTATATTTTATGTTTTTATTTCAGTTTTAATTTAATAAATAAATGTGCTGTATTACTTTTAAGAAAATCAAAAATATTTTTAGATTTTTTTTTTGTCATTTATGTCATGATACATTGTTACTTACCTGTGTAATTCAGGATATTTCAGTCCAGGTGCTCATGGCCTCGTATTTCCACAGACATGCCCTTAAAGTGTGTATTTTGAGCCTCCCCTGTGAACCATCTGAGTGTCACTGTCCTGATCTCTCCTCTTTTATAGTCCGCAGGGTAAATAGGATCGTTCTTCTCCAGATAAATGTCAGCTGCCAATAAAGATCTAGTGTTCAGCGTCTGCGTCCTGGATGAATACATTGTCCAATATCTGACAACAGATAAATTAGTTTATATACCTCACAGTTTCTACTTCTAGGGCTCAGGTTAATCAAGTTAGTTTTCTTTTTAGATCTAGATTCTAGATTTTTTTTTATTATTAATATTATGCATTGTATTTTTTGTCTTTGGATTCCAAATAAATATCATATAAACGTATATATAATTATAATGAAATAAGGTAGTAGTAATAATAATAATAATAATAATAATATATACTAATAATACTATAGAATCAAATAAATACTCCTTAAAATAAAATATAAATAATAACCAAATATAAGATAATAGAAAAGTAATAAAAATAACAAAAGTGTGATTGAACATTTTATATGTAGAATCAAAATCTCTTAAACGACAACATTTCTTATGGCGAACTCTGATGGAGACTGCTACATGGCCTGAGGGCTGGGGGAGCGAGTGACCAAATGACTATGACTATACCCTCCTACACCATAGATTGCCAAAAATAGGCTTTTTTTTTAATTTTTTTTAGAGAACTCTGGATAGGCATGTACACAGTGATTGCTCCATCAGAATAGTGAGTGCAGCTCTGGAGTATAATACAGGATAAGTAATGTAATGTATGTACACAGTGACTGTACCAGCAGAATAGTGAGCGCAGCTCTGGAGTATAATACAGGATAAGTAATGTAATGTATGTACACAGTGACTGCACCAGCAGAATAGTGAGCGCAGCTCTGGAGTATAATACAGGATGTAACTCAGGATCAGTACAGGGTAAGTAATGTAATGTATGTACACAGTGATTGCTCCAGCAGAATAGTGAGCGCAGCTCTGGAGTATAATACAGGATGTAACTCAGGATCAGTACAGGATAAGTAATGTAATTTATGTACACAGTGACTGTACCAGCAGAATAGTGAGCGCAGCTCTGGAGTACAATACAGGATAAGTAATGTAATGTATGTACACAGTGGCTGCACCAGCAGAATAGTGAGTGCAGCTCTGGAGTATAATACAGGATAAGTAATGTAATGTATGTACACAGTGACTGTACCAGCAGAATAGTGAGCGCAGCTCTGGAGTATAATACAGGATATAACTCAGGATCAGTACAGGATAAGTAATGTAATGTATGTACACAGTGACTGTACCAGCAGAATAGTGAGTGCAGCTCTGGAGTATAATACAGGATATAACTCAGGATCAGTACAGGATAAGTAATGTAATGTATGTACACAGTGACTGTACCAGCAGTATAGTGAGCGCAGCTCTGGAGTATAATACAGGATAAGTAATGTAATGTATGTACACAGTGACTGTACCAGCAGAATAGCGAGCGCAGCTCTGGAGTATAATACAGGATGTAACTCAGGATCAGTACAGGATAAGTAATGCAATGTATGTACACAGTGACTTCACCAGCAGAATAGTGAGCACAGCTCTGGAGTATAATACAGGATAAGTAATGTAATGTATGTACACAGTGACTGTAACAGCAGAATAGTGAGCGCAGCTCTGGAGTATAATACAGGATGTAACTCAGGATCAGTACAGGATAAGTAATGTAATGTATGTACACAGTGACTGCACCAGCAGAATAGTGAGCGCAGCTCTGGAGTATAATACAGGATGTAACTCAGGATCAGTACAGGATAAGTAATGTAATGTATGTACACAGTGACTGTACCAGCAGAATATTGAGCGCAGCTCTGGAGTATAATACAGGATAAGTAATGTAATGTATGTACACAGTGACTGCACCAGCAGAATAGTGAGTGCAGCTATGGAGTATAATACAGGATGTAACTCAGGATCAGTACAGGGTAAGTAATGTAATGTATGTACACAGTGATTGCTCCAGCAGAATAGCGAGCGCAGCTCTGGAGTATAATACAGGATGTAACTCAGGATCAGTACAGGATAAGTAATGTAATTTATGTACACAGTGACTGTACCAGCAGAATAGTGAGCGCAGCTCTGGAGTATAATACAGGATAAGTAATGTAATGTATGTACACAGTGACTGCACCAGCAGAATAGTGAGCGCAGCTCTGGAGTATAATACAGGATATAACTCAGGATCAGTACAGGATAAGTAATGTAATGTATGTACACAGTGACTGTACCAGCAGAATAGTGAGCGCAGCTCTGGAGTATAATACAGGATGTAACTCAGGATCAGTACAGGATAAGTAATGTAATGTATGTACACAGTGACTGTACCAGCAGAATAGCGAGCGCAGCTCTGGAGTATAATACAGGATGTAACTCAGGATCAGTACAGGATAAGTAATGTAATGTATGTACACAGTGACTTCACCAGCAGAATAGTGAGCACAGCTCTGGAGTATAATACAGGATAAGTAATGTAATGTATGTACACAGTGACTGTACCAGCAGAATAGTGAGTGCAGCTCTGGAGTATAATACAGGATGTAACTCAGGATCAGTACAGGGTAAGTAATGTAATGAATGTACACAGTGACTGCACCAGCAGAATAGTGAGCGCAGCTCTGGAGTATAATACAGGATGTAACTCAGGATCAGTACAGGATAAGTAATGTAATGTATGTACACAGTGACTGCACCAGCAGAATAGTGAGCGCAGCTCTGGAGTATAATGCAGGATAAGTAATGTAATGTATGTACACAGTGACTGCACCAGCAGAATAGTGAGCGCAGCTCTGGAGTATAATACAGGATGTAACTCAGGATCAGTACAGGATAAGTAATGTAATTTATGTACACAGTGACTGTACCAGCAGAATATTGAGCGCAGCTCTGGAGTATAATACAGGATAAGTAATGTAATGTATGCACACAGTGACTGCACCAGCAGAATAGTGAGTGCAGCTCTGGAGTATAATACAGGATAAGTAATGTAATGTATGTACACAGTGACTGTACCAGCAGAATAGTGAGCGCAGCTCTGGAGTATAATACAGGATGTAACTCAGGATCAGTACAGGGTAAGTAATGTAATGTATGTACACAGTGATTGCTCCAGCAGAATAGTGAGCGCAGCTCTGGAGTATAATACAGGATGTAACTCAGGATCAGTACAGGATAAGTAATGTAATTTATGTACACAGTGACTGTACCAGCAGAATAGTGAGCGCAGCTCTGGAGTATAATACAGGATAAGTAATGTAATGTATGTACACAGTGACTGCACCAGCAGAATAGTGAGCGCAGCTCTGGAGTATAATACAGGCTATAACTCAGGATCAGTACAGGATAAGTAATGTAATGTATGTACACAGTGACTGTACCAGCAGAATAGTGAGTGCAGCTCTGGAGTATAATACAGGATATAACTCAGGATCAGTACAGGATAAGTAATGTAATGTAATGTATGTACACAGTGACTGTACCAGCAGAATAGCGAGCGCAGCTGTGGAGTATAATACAGGATGTAACTCAGGATCAGTACAGGATAAGTAATGTAATTTATGTACACAGTGACTGTACCAGCAGAATAGTGAGCGCAGCTCTGGAGTATAATACAGGATATAACTCAGGATCAGTACAAGATAAGTAATGTAATGTATGTACACAGTGACTGTACCAGCAGAATAGTGAGTGCAGCTCTGGAGTATAATACAGGATATAACTCAGGATCAGTACAGGGTAAGTAATGTATGTACACAGTGACTGTACCAGCAGAATAGTGAGTGCAGCTCTGGAGTATAATACAGGATGTCATGTACTCATTTACATAATGACTGTATTAAGATGGTCTCTGTGCATTAGTAATCTCCTCTTTTTATATATATATATATATATATATATATATATATATATATATATATGTACTGTTTGTGTCTCTATCGAATCAGACTACTGAACAGTCTAATGGCCAATTATCTGTCTTATACCAGTTGTAGTGTATATTAGTAAGAAGTTGTGGACAGATGGAAGAAAGTAAGACATATTGTAGGATCAGACTACATTAAAATGATTTGTAGTCTGTTGCTATGGAGACATTTTGTGATTCCATATGTATGCTCTGTAATCCATATGTAACCTCTAATCAGTGATCACACTATTATACTATTCTATTATTGTAGAAAAAGTTCAATACTCAGTTGATGTTACACATAAAGCTTATAACAGTGAAAACCTGAAGAAAGTAAGTGAACCACCATGAGTGTACACCTGACAGTGGGAGACCCCCCAATAAATGGAATAGTTGTCTCATATGTAAGATGTTGCTCCATTCAAATTTTGGACTGATGAAGATTGCTAAGCAGCGCCATGTCCTGCTTTCTCCATCAGTCCCATATACTTTTACTGGGGCTGTCAATGCTGGTGAGTGTCAATCTTGGGACAACTCCCCCCCTGCTACGTCCTATCTGTCTGTCTGCTATTAATGTAATGCCTCTCACCTTGGTACATTCCTGTACATGTTGTATTTGTATTTGTATCTGCTTATCTTATCTTATCTTTGCTGCTGTAACACACTGAATTTCCCCACTGTGGGACTATTAAAGGACTATTATTATTATTATTATTATTATTATTATTATTATTAAGGAAGTTATCTTTCATATGGAAAAGGGTTAATATTATAAAGGTTCGTTTTTTCAGTCTGGCCATGTAAATCTTTGTATCATAAATCTTCTTCCTTTGTCGCAATCCAGTGCGCCAGTGTGCAGGGGGAATACATTGACTGGCATTCAACAAAAGAATAAGTTTAACCAGCCTTAGTGCGATCCCCTTTAGCTCATGTGCCCCACTGGCAACCACTGTAACCTCTATAGTCATGGCAGTGGATATAGGGCCAGGCAGTGAAGAACATTTAACGCCATGTCTGCCCCGTTACATTACCTTTCCTTATACCGTCCATCCAATCCCATGGCCTACCTTGTTCTTTCCCCTCCAGCTCCTTTTACTTTCCCCTTTTCCTCTTCCCTGCATCGAATGATTTCCAAAGTTACAAAAAGTTTTCTATACATATAATAAAAAAAATCTTTTGACTTTTTGAATTTTTTCTCTTTAATTTCACACAAACAATCCTGGTCCACAATGTATCAATTCACTTCCCGAAACGCATAATCGGAGACAAATGGGAAGCCGCGGTCTGTGCGGGTCTAATTGTCTGTAAGTGGCTGATAAATGTAATCTCCCCCGCTGATCTCGCGGAGGAAAAACACAACATTATTGCCGTCCGTAACCTGACCCGTCATTCTGGCCAAATGTATAAAACAAGCAGATGAATCTAGAAGCTGCGCCATTCAGGGGGCCGGGGGCTTGTATTTCAGCGCGGGCTGTCTATACATGTTACATCTACATGAGAAAGGCCCAGAAATAGAATTCACTTAGTCCAAGCAGCGAGCGATGGCGAATCTGATAGAAATGCAGGAATGAGGGACGGCTCGCTCTCCCAGGGTAACCCGAGCGCCTCTATATTCAGCTCGTTATTATGTAACCTCCTCTAATTAGATCTTCTGTTTCTTCTTTTCTTAAATAGAGAAGAATAAACTTCCCCTACACATGGTATCTTAGGCTGATCTCATGGGCCAGGCCAACGTCTTGGGCAGATTTCGGAAAATGGATTGGCCAAATTGGATTTTGTTGACTGTGCATCATTACATTCCGGTCCACCGTGGCAGAAATGCATTCTGGGTAAAATTGTTGGAGGAAATTTTTATTGTAGATCCCCCTTAGGCCCCTGCTATAGATAGCGGCTTATGATAACAGTCGTGTGAAGGTTCGGAGACCTGCGAGGTGGACGCCATTCACACTGCAGAGGTCCTGTCTTGTATATGAACGTTAGTAGATTCTAATAGTCACAAGGAGTCTAAGAGCGGGGTCAAAGAGATGGGCAGGTGAGTTAGGCTAGAGAGCAGCGGCAAAGAGCGTCTCTCTGCCTGGAGGACCTGCCCGGAGGACCTGCACTACATGTACAGCCCAGTCATTTCAGTAGGAATAGTGTAATACTTCACTTCTCCAGTGGTGGTGCTGCAGACTAGTTGATCACTTGATGTTGGTTTTCCTCCCAGATTCCATCTGATCACTTGGGATTTCAGCAGAAGGAGAATATTTATAGGGACTGATGTACCAGAAAGTCTACAGCAGCAGCTCTGGATGTGATTGGAGTAGGACATGCTGAGGATGTAACAGACCAGGGATATGTCTGACTATTGTTCTAGGGGTCTGTACAGTCCTGCAGGAGGCGCCATCCCTCAGGATCAGTCATATTCTCCTCCGGTCACAGGACATGTGGGGTCAGTAGACACGGGGACATTTACCAGTGATCCGTCCGTCTTAGGTCAATTCTATAAGAAGACTACAAGGTGATACTTTATTTAATCTTTATTTTCTTTGTCTGGACATTCATACAAGATGGAGGAGATTTGTACAACATGATCCTCTAAGTACCATAAGTATCCTGAGGTGAAGTCTGGGGGGGAGGGGTTAGAGAGACAGAGGAAAGGAAAACGAGAGGAGGAGGGAAAGGAAAGCCGAAAAATATGGAAGGAGACTGCGTGTGCATGTACAGATACCACCCGCTATTGTGTGGACAGTGAGAACACCCCCTGATCCTCGCTGACATCATCAGCCCATCAATGATGTCACCAAATAAGAGACGTTGCAATCACTGGCTGTCACTGATATTAGGGCACTGGGGCTGTCTCTGTTATGGGGCACTTGGGCTGTCCCTGTTATGGGGGTATGTTGGCTGTCAATGTTATGGGGGGACTGTCTCACTGTTATTGGGGCACTCTGGGGTGTGGCCTATATTTATGGGTGGAGCTTCTGTTTTACCACAGCAGTTCTTAGAAACAGGCAAGTATGAAAAGCAGCAGAAGGATAGAGGGAGATCATACCCTAAGAACGCCATATTATATATCTGTCCTCCTCACTTGCCCTTGCCGGGCTCGGACAGTAGACAGGAGTAGTCAATCTTGCCAGCCAAGTCCTTATCATAGTGAGCCATGATGTGATAGATCTCGTCCTCATCCAGCACAATGTTACACAGCTTCACCACCGATCTGAACTCCGGCAGGCTGAGGAGGCCCGACCCATCCTTGTCCATCTTAAGACAGGACTGAAGAAGGTTCCTCCACTCTGTGCTGGATATCTACAGGGAACGGAGAGACGCCTGATCAGGACATGACAGGGCTGGATATATTCGGATCACCATGACTATAAAGTATTGTTCTGTACATGTAGCAGAGCTGGATTAGTATGTGAGCACTGGATGGTACGCTATATGGTACTGTAATATGTGAGCATTGTATAGTAATGTTATATGAGCACTGTATAGTTATATATTATATGAGCACTGTATAGTTATATATTATATGAGCACTGTATGTGAGTCTCACTTTCCAACATCTCCCCCTCACTTATTTATTTATTTTTTTTTTTGGTGAATATTTTCGTGGACTGAGCACACTCAGATACCTTCTGACGTAGTTTGGTAGTAATGGTGTTAAGGCCACAGTCTATGGATTGTTTTGGTGATGTCATCTTGTCCTTTGTCTTCAATGCTTTTCTTCCACTTTTTCTCATCGATTTATTTCCAGTCTGATATGGCTGAAGAAATTTGACATAAGAAACCCTGCAATGAAAAACAACTCACCAGGGATGTAATAAGCAAACTGGATGACCGTAAGGGTGAGACTAGAGGATCTGAACCACTACCACAGCTCCATCATGGTGCTTATGCCATTGTAATAAGACGTCCATGAAATCCACACACCTTATACTACAGTACAGCTATTCATCTATTACTACTGACAACCAGCTGTATATATCATGTCTGAGAGGTTGTCACAGCCCTGCCCCCTGTTACTGACATCACTGATATAATGACATGTGATCAGACATGAGATCCGCACACCTTATACTACAGTACAGCTATTCATCTATTACTACTGACAACCAGCTGTATATATCATGTGTGAGAGGTTGTCACAGCCCCGCCCCCTGTTACTGACATCACTGATATAATGACATGTGATCAGACATGAGATCCGCACACCTTATACTACAGTACAGCTATTCATCTATTACTACTGACAACCAGCTGTATATATCATGTGTGAGAGGTTGTCACAGCCCCGCCCCCTGTTACTGACATCACTGATATAATATAATGACATGTGATCAGACATGAGATCTGCACACCTTATACTACAGTACAGCTATTCATCTATTACTACTGACAACCAGCTGTATATATCATGTCTGAGAGGTTGTCACAGCCCCGCCTCCTGTTACTGACATCACTGATATAATGACATGTGATCAGACATGAGATCCGCACACCTTATACTACAGTACAGCTATTCATCTATTACTACTGACAACCAGCTGTATATATCATGTGTGAGAGGTTGTCACAGCCCCGCCTCCTGTTACTGACATCACTGATATAATGACATGTGATCAGACATGAGATCCGCACACCTTATACTACAGTACAGCTATTCATCTATTACTACTGACAACCAGCTGTATATATCATGTCTGAGAGGTTGTCACAGCCCCGCCCCCTGTTACTGACATCACTGATATAATATAATGACATGTGATCAGACATGAGATCCGCACACCTTATACTACAGTACAGCTATTCATCTATTACTACTGACAACCAGCTGTATATATCATGTGTGAGAGGTTGTCACAGCCCCGCCCCCTGTTACTGACATCACTGATATAATGACATGTGATCAGACATGAGATCCGCACACCTTATACTACAGTACAGCTATTCATCTATTACTACTGACAACCAGCTGTATATATCATGTCTGAGAGGTTGTCACAGCCCCGCCCCCTGTTACTGACATCACTGATATAATGACATGTGATCAGACATGAGATCCGCACACCTTATACTACAGTACAGCTATTCATCTATTACTACTGACAACCAGCTGTATATATCATGTCTGAGAGGTTGTCACAGCCCCGCCCCCTGTTACTGACATCACTGATATAATGACATGTGATCAGACATGAGATCCGCACACCTTATACTACAGTACAGCTATTCATCTATTACTACTGACAACCAGCTGTATATATCATGTCTGAGAGGTTGTCACAGCCCCGCCCCCTGTTACTGACATCACGGTGTGGCTGTGTGTAGACATATACCATGTGTACGAACCTGTTGTGCCCAACTCTAAACTTTTCCATGATGGTCTTGCACTGGTGTTTGGTCAGGTCTGGACTCAACTCTTGGAGCAGGTCAAGAAATTCTTCTTTAGTGACAGATCCAGAATTCAGGGAATCAATCTCCTTAAACTTGAACCACAGGTCATCAAGAAGAAGCTTCACCTAGACAATAAGTGACATCACTACGTAAGAAGCAGAGATCTACACGAGACCTGAGAATCTGTCTGCAAGCTTCTGCTACACTGATACATTGTAGCAAAGACAAGTTTCAGCTTTATAGATGTAATCAGGAATGTTGCTATTCACTAAAAGCAAGTGAAGATCTTGAAAGTGGAGAGGAACTGAAACTTTATAGGAAAATTTCCAATCTTATCATTCAGTTCCTGTGACTATTGGACACATTCAATATTAAAGCTCACCCAACTTTCTCATAGTCCTGAATGGTGGACAGGAGCATGGGCTATGTCAGTTACTACTGATATCTGGTATTCAGGAGCCTGGAAAAGCTGAATGCATGAAGAATCAGCAGAGCAGAATTCCTCCGGGATTTATGTATTATTATATATTTCTCCAAATTCTTCATGTTGGATTCTCACACCCTTTAGGGCCCTATAGAGCGATTGTCACATTGGTGAAATGATGCCTTATTGTGCACGTCACTGTCCTGTCCATGCACATATATTATAATAAGGTCCCTCTAACTCGTCCTGGTACTCCAGCACATTACCAGTATGTTGTACATTGCTCCCTGGGTTACTTCTATAAAATACTAGGATACAATTTTTTTCAAAAATTTTTTCCATATGATAATGGAAAAATACAGCAATGGCTAAAACGCAACATAGTGTGAACCTGTCCTAAGGCTGCAGGGTTTAATGAGCAGAGAATATGAGCATTCTGCACCCCCTCCTCCACTCCACGCAGTCTCAGGGCTCATTATATAACAGTCGCGTCCGCGCCGTCTTCTCCGGTTTCTCTTTATAGATTCCACCTTGACCCCGCTCTGCAGAATAAAAGCTTTTTAATGATTAGAATCGGAGCTTTCCCCCCCTCAGAGCGGCAGATCCATTATCTGATTCGTCCATGTCTTCCTTAACACTGCAGCCATTGTGCTCCCGGTGTCCTCCTTTTAAGGTTTGTCGCTCGGAGCAGACACATTGTATTGTAAATGGGGGCAGCGTCTCCGCGTCAAATCACAAAAAAGTTTTTAGCTCAATTAATGTACATCTTATCAATCCCGCAGCCACATACCAGGATATAGGGGCACTTAAGACCCAGCGTGTGATAAAACTATCCCGGCTCACAATTACTTATCTAGATGTACTAAGTGCACAATAAGAAGTTCTGCAACTTTGTAATAGACGTTTGTTCTTCATTTCCTTTCCTGAATATTCCTCTACAAACCTCTCCAGACCTAATAATTCTCTACAAGGATCTCCACTGATACATTGTAACAAGTGGCAGGACAGGAGAGAGATTTCTGCTGCTGTGTTTAGTTAACAGGTGACTGTTCAGACCGCATACAAATGTAACAAACTCGCAGCTGTGAGATGTATTAGGTCAGAATGGGTTGCAGATGGCTAACTGGGACCCTTGTAATAAATAAGTGGCGTTCCTACTAAATGGATCTGTTTATTACATGCAGGTGATAGCTGGTGAAGCAGCAGCAGCAGCATGGAGGACGATATACAGCAGAAGTGAGCAGTGCAACTGCTGCATTTTGTGGACGCAACAGTCTGAACCCCAAAGGTACCGTCTGATGGCCTCCCTATATCCAGTCCCTGTAAGCCCCTTATTACAGCTGCTGATATGAAGCGTCTGTATTTTTCATCCTTTACTACTAAGCCAGAACTAGGACTATTTTTGTTACTAATTTTATATTCATGACTCTAATGGCTGATAACAGGGAGAAATATGCTGTATTTATCTACCTACAGTCACCCTTCCCCAGTCTGTAGTGGCTGAAAACAGACCCTACAACAAATGCACAGCTTGTCTTGTCAAGATTAGATCTGAGATGGGGGCACTATTTTATTAGTATCTATGTGAAAATGCTGGACACTATCAGTGGTGAAAGGTGGTACTGCAAGTGGTAAATGTAACAAGATGGTCCCTCTGAGCATCCAGGATCTCACCTTTGTCTGCAATAAATTTGCAATGATCCTGGTGTCAGAGTTGAGCTTCAATGAGCGTATCAGGCAGTCAACATCACCTCTCACAGGAGGAAAGATTTTAGCATTTGGGAAGCAAGAAGACTTCATGGAAAAGCCAAAATGGCGGACAAACTCAAAAAAGTCAACTGTCTGGTCTTGGTTAAGAATTAGGGTCTTCCAAATTTGTCCTACTTCTTCTCTGGAAATCTCTGGACTGACACCACATCTGCAATGCAAAGTAATTGTAATTAAAGGGGTTGTCCAGATTCAGACCAGAATTGGGAGATAAATGTTATTGTTTGCATAATGAAAAGTTGTACAATTTTCCAATATACTTTCTGGATCAATTCCTCACAGTTTTCTAGATCTCTGCTTGCTGTCATTCGTTCTGCTTACTGCCAATGTATAAAAATCAGTCCATGATCATGTGATGAACACACAAATCTTAGGTGAGCATCCACCCCTAGATCTGATGCAGTAACACAACTTGATTTAACCCCTGATAGAGTACTTGCCTTTTCAGCAGCTGATACAAGGTTTCCGCTGTCAGTCTCCGCGTGTTCCGATCGTCCATCTCATTAAAGTTCATCTCCAAGGTCTCGTAGTTGTTTTTGACGAGACATTTGATGATTTCTGTGATCTGCAAAGTGATGGGAACATCAGGTGACCCCCAGGAGACAGTTTATGGTGTCAGGTGGAAAAACACTACACAAAAGATTTTTCTGCCCATAAGGCAAGAGATGAGTTTTGAGTCACTGCCTCCTCATCCACTAGTTATCAGATTTCTCCAAACTCAGAGGAAGTAGAGACTATCTGCAATGATGTCTCCCACACACTGCACACAGAGAAAAGAAGATCCTGATATCTATCTCTTATCATACACACAGAAACAGCAGCAGCAACATGGAGGACAATATACAGCAGAACTAAACAACATAGCAGTCATTCCAGCTCTGGGGTGAGGAAGTAAAACACTTACTAATAGCAGCCACATTGCTCGTGTCTGGGTACTGCATGTGTCTCTCTGTGCAGTTGTTCCTGTCTCCCCTCTTCATATGGGCATCTTGTATGTCTCCCTGCTTGTGTCTCCCTGCAGAAGCTCTTTCCCTTACATACTATCTCTCTTATATACACAGAAGCGGCAGCAAGGAGAACATTACACAGCATTAATGGATACTGTTGCTATGAGTCCAGCAGTGAGGTCAGATAATTAAACACCCAAAGGAAGCAGCAGAATCTCTGAATGTCACTCTACCTCTGTCTCATTGCAGCATCTCCCTCCTCCCTTCCCCTATTACTCATATATACAGAAGGAGCAGCATGCAGGACATTATACAGCAGTAAGGGGCAGAGTTGTGTGAATTCAGCAATGGGGTGAGATTGTATCACACTTAAGAGAAGCAGCAGCATCTGTGGATGTCCCTTTATGTCTGTCTCCTTGCAGAAGCTCCCCCTTTCCCTTCCCATATAAAGCAGCAGAATGAGAGACGTTATACAGCAATACCAAGCAGTGCAGTTATGAATCTTGCTCTGGGGTGAGATAGTGTAATGCTTACTAGAAGATGCAGTGTCTGTGTATGTCTGTATATCTGCAGACACTCCCTCCTCCCATTCCCCTCAGGGGTAAGGACCAATCAGAAACAAGAACTTTTAAGATTCTTATTTATGTTTGTGCCGTTAAAGGTATTCAATCTTAATATTTAGATCCCAGACCCCATTATTCAGATATATGATTGGTTACATATATAACATTGTATGGGAGGTGCGACCATTACCTGCTCCGCGCTTCTCTCTCTCTTTCTCACATGACTGTTTGTAACGTTCACTTTTGACTTTCGGCTCCAGTCTGTCAGAACCGTCTCACGTCCGTCCCAGAGGCTGAAGTTCCCATCTCTGTAAATATTGAGATACATTTTACTAAAAAAAACAATCCCCTCCCCCTCATACATCTTTATTGGTCTATAATGGTGAAATTTTTTTTGAAAACCATAATCCTCTTTTTCACCAATGAGGTTTTATTTGCATATTTCTTACCCAGAATTCTTAGCAGGCTATGTATAGTATGTATAGTAAGTCCCTGTACCAGTCTCTCCCTAATGACAGATGTTACCCCTTCTGACCAATTCAGAAAAAAAATTCCACATGGTCAGGATTTCTGGACTACTGGATGTCGAGGATATTATCACTGTAATGAGCTGTTTGACCACTAGAGGGCAGATCATGCCCCACTGTCCTCACACAGACCCATCCTCAGATATTTAATCAAATTCTCCATCTGCGCGGAGTCATCCCCATAACAAGAGTCACATTGTATCCAGCAAGCGAAGTCTCAATACATAGAAGTGTTTTATCTCCTACCGACAGCGAACACAAATCTCACTAAATGCTGCCATTATTTACCTGCTATCAAATCTGGCCATAAACTCCAAATATCTGATATCCCCACAGTGACTCATGGGTAAATTCTCCAAAAAAGATGCAAATTCCTCATCTGTGACCTGTATAGAAAATCTACAGAAAGGTGGAAAAAGAGTAAGAATTCTTGTACATAGGAGCAGTATTATAGTAGTTATATTCTTGTACATAGGAGCAGTATTATAGTAGATATATTCTTGTACATAGGAGTAGTATTATAGTAGTTATATTCTTGTACATAGGAGGTAGTATTATAGTAGATATATTCTTGTACATAGGAGTAGTATTATAGTAGTTATATTCTTGTACATAGGGGCAGTATTATAGTAGTTATATTCTTGTACATAGGAGTAGTATTATAGTAGTTATATTCTTGTACATAGGAGTAGTATTATAGTAGTTATATTCTTGTACATAGGAGTAGTATTATAGTAGTTATATTCTTGTACATAGGAGTAGTATTATAGCAGTTATATTCTTGTACATAGGAGCAGTATTATAGTAGTTATATTCTTGTACATAGGGGCAGTATTATAGTAGTTATATTCTTGTACATAGGAGGTAGTATTATAGTAGATATATTCTTGTACATAGGAGTAGTATTATAGTAGTTATATTCTTGTACATAGGAGGTAGTATTATAGTAGTTATATTCTTGTACATAGGGGGCAGTATTATAGTAGTTATATTCTTGTACATAGGGGCAGTATTATAGTAGTTATATTCTTGTACATAGGAGGTAGTATTATAGTAGATATATTCTTGTACATAGGAGTAGTATTATAGTAGTTATATTCTTGTACATAGGAGGTAGTATTATAGTAGTTATATTCTTGTACATAGGGGGCAGTATTATAGTAGTTATATTCTTGTACATAGGAGTAGTATTATAGTAGTTATATTCTTGTACATAGGAGCAGTATTATAGGAGTTATATTCTTGTACATAGGAGGTAGTATTATAGTAGTTATATTCTTGTACATAGGAGCAGTATTATAGTAGTTATATTCTTGTACATAGGAGCAGTATTATAGTAGTTATATTCTTGTACATAGGAGCAGTATTATAGTAGTTATATTCTTGTACATAGGAGGTAGTATTATAGTAGTTATATTCTTGTACATAGGAGGTAGTATTATAGTAGATATATTCTTGTACATAGGAGTAGTATTATAGTAGTTATATTCTTGTACATAGGGGGCAGTATTATAGTAGTTATATTCTTGTACATAGGAGTAGTATTATAGTAGTTATATTCTTGTACATAGGAGTAGTATTATAGTAGTTATATTCTTGTACATAGGAGCGGTATTATAGTAGTTATATTCTTGTACATAGGAGGTAGTATTATAGTAGTTATATTCTTGTACATAGGAGGTAGTATTATAGTAGTTATATTCTTGTACATAGGGGGCAGTATTATAGTAGTTATATTCTTGTACATAGGAGCAGTATTATAGTAGTTATATTCTTGTACATAGGGGGCTGTATTATAGTAGTTATATTCTTGTACATAGGGGCAGTATTATAGTAGATATATTCTTGTACATAGGGGCAGTATTATAGTAGATATATTCTTGTACATAGGGGGCAGTATTATAGTAGTTATATTCTTGTACATAGGAGCAGTATTATAGTAGTTATATTCTTGTACATAGGAGCAGTATTATAGTAGTTATATTCTTGTACATAGGAGGTAGTATTATAGTAGTTATATTCTTGTACATAGGGGGCTGTATTATAGTAGTTATATTCTTGTACATAGGAGCAGTATTATAGTAGTTATATTCTTGTACATAGGAGCAGTATTATAGTAGTTATATTCTTGTACATAGGAGCAGTATTATAGTAGTTATATTCTTGTACATAGGAGCAGTATTATAGTAGTTATATTCTTGTACATAGGGGCAGTATTATAGTAGTTATATTCTTGTACATAGGAGGTAGTATTATAGTAGTTATATTCTTGTACATAGGAGGTAGTATTATAGTAGTTATATTCTTGTACATAGGAGGTAGTATTATAGTAGTTATATTCTTGTACATAGGAGCAGTATTATAGTAGTTATATTCTTGTACATAGGAGCAGTATTATAGTAGTTATATTCTTGTACATAGGAGTAGTATTATAGTAGTTATATTCTTGTACATAGGAGCAGTATTATAGTAGTTATATTCTTGTACATAGGAGGTAGTATTATAGTAGTTATATTCTTGTACATAGGAGCAGTATTATAGTAGTTATATTCTTGTACATAGGAGCAGTATTATAGTAGTTATATTCTTGTACATAGGAGCAGTATTATAGCAGTTATATTCTTGTACATAGGGGGCAGTATTATAGCAGTTATATTCTCTTCTCACTATTAGACTAACCAATCATACATTACAGTTTATTACCTTAATGTGTTACAATGCATGAATGAATCTCATAGTTTTTTCCTGTATATAACAATTCCTGCTGTTTAGAACTTTTGGATAAATTCACCTTTTTTCCAGGATTTCTCTGAAGTCCTGAGGTCTGATAACCTTTAGATTATTTCTGTCTGCTTTCCTATAAATAAGACATTTGACATGTTAGTATTTGCAGCTCTTGCAGTGATTTGGTTATTTCCTGGCATATTATTATATGGTCCTGGTGTACTAATCATGAATATCTGGAGCTGTTAGGTTTTACAGGACAGTCATGTGATTAGTTGCGCTCCATTGATAGGGATCACTGTCCCCACCACTAGGTGGTGGTAAATTTATTTGACATTCATTGAAAGCCAAGGCAGCCAGGAATAGACTGAATATCATGAAAGAGAAAGATGTGGAGTATGTGAAACTGTCAGAGGGAATTATGGGAATTCTATGGGTCATCAATCTACAGATACAGTATATTATATATACTTGCTTTCACCTGAATTCAGTAAGGAGGGAGTTAAAATCTGTATGGAAAAAGCGTAGGAGTTTGTCTTCTTCCACGCTGGTTGTGGATAATGACGGTGAAGATTTTCTGTTCCCAGTCCTGGGTGGAGCAGACAATTAGAGAACAAGTTCTTAGTAATTATATTCACTACAATGTCTGTACCTAGGAAAGTTGGGTTATTACTAATATATCTGTCGCACATATTCTAATGTTGAAAAATCTGTGTAGTCCAGAATATATGGTTAATAATTCCAAAAGTTATTAAAAAAAACATATTCTGTACAGAAACTGAACCAGCAGCACCTGCAATGAGATACGAGCACCTGTAGACTAAGAACAACAGGAAAGTATACTCTGTATGGACACTGAACCAGCAGGAGTTACAGTAGGATATTAATGTCTGTATATAAGAGCCAAAAAGAATATTAGCAGAATTCTTAATACAGCTCTGGATGTGACTAGAGTAGGACAGAAGGTAAAGTATTTGTATTTGTTGAGCTTGTGTTGAACACTAAAGATAAGATGCATGAAAGTCTCCAGAGCCTGATCAGATCGCCCCAATCACCCGATAAGACCATGACCGTACCCATAGCCGGGCTTACAGAGGGCCTGGTACGCTCTGCCATTTTGACTTCTGCTCTGGAGTTGCTGCAGGAATTCCAGGTAATTGACATTGGGCAACGTCTCGTCCAGACCACATCGAGCTAGGAGATGACCCAACTGATCCCTGGTGAGGTGGAGATGATGCCGGTCCAGGACCTGAAGGAAGGTTTCTTTAGATACCTAGAAGTAAAGATGGCTCAGGGTGAGGGGGATTCTGGGATGAAAAAAGAAAATACACCTGAATGCAAGAACTGGGCGAAAGACATCTGTGAGTGACAGGGTGTGAACGGCAAGATTCCCGCATGTGGCAGTGATGTCCAGCATGTGAACTGTGAGTGTGTGACATGAGTGCAGCATGTGTCCATCATGTATGTGGTGAGTGTCCATCATGTATGTGGTGAGTGTCCATCATGTATGTGGTGAGTGTCCATCATGTATGTGGTGAGTGTCCTTCATGTATGTGGTGAGTGTCCTTCACGTATGTGGTGAGTGTGCAGCATGTATGTGGTTACTGTCCATCATGTGTGTGGTGAGTGTGCAGCATGTGTGTGGTGAGTGTGCAGCATGTATGTGGTGAGTGTGCAGCATGTGTGTGGTGAGTGTGCAGCATGTATGTGGTGAGTGTCCTTCATGTGTGTGGTGAGTGTCCTTCATGTGTGTGGTGAGTGTGCAGCATGTGTGTGGTGAGTGTGCAGCATGTGTGTGGTGAGTGTGCAGCATGTGTGTGGTGAGTGTGCAGCATGTGTGTGGTGAGTGTCCTTCATGTATGTGGTGAGTGTGCAGCATGTGTGTGGTGAGTGTCCTTCATGTGTGTGGTGAGTGTCCTTCATGTTGTGGTGAGTGCCACTGTTGTGGTGAGTGTCCATCATGTATGTGGTGAGTGTCCATCATGTATGTGGTGAGTGTCCATCATGTATGTGGTGAGTGTCCATCATGTATGTGGTGAGTGTCCATCATGTATGTGGTGAGTGTCCTTCATGTATGTGGTGAGTGTCCTTCACGTATGTGGTGAGTGTGCAGCATGTATGTGGTTACTGTCCAGCATGTATGTGGTGAGTGTCCTTCATGTATGTGGTGAGTGTGCAGCATGTATGTGGTGAGTGTCCATCATGTGTGTGGTGAGTGTGCAGCATGTGTGTGGTGAGTGTGCAGCATGTGTGTGGTGAGTGTGCAGCATGTGTGTGGTGAGTGTGCAGCATGTGTGTGGTGAGTGTGCAGCATGTATGTGGTGAGTGTCCATCATGTATGTGGTGAGTGTCCTTCATGTGTGTGGTGAGTGTGCAGCATGTGTGTGGTGAGTGTGCAGCATGTGTGTGGTGAGTGTGCAGCATGTATGTGGTGAGTGTGCAGCATGTATGTGGTGAGTGTCCAGCATGTGTGTGGTGAGTGTGCAGCATGTGTGTGGTGAGTGTGCAGCATGTGTGTGGTGAGTGTGCAGCATGTGTGTGGTGAGTGTGCAGCATGTATGTGGTGAGTGTCCTTCATGTGTGTGGTGAGTGTCCTTCATGTGTGTGGTGAGTGTGCAGCATGTGTGTGGTGAGTGTGCAGCATGTATGTGGTGAGTGTCCTTCATGTATGTGGTGAGTGTGCAGCATGTGTGTGGTGAGTGTCCATCATGTACGTGGTGAGTGTCCATCATGTACGTGGTGAGTGTGCAGCATGTGTGAGTGACCAGTGTGTACCCATGACTACCTGCTAGGCCATGGCATGTGTGGTTGCTATTTGGTTGTAAACTCACCTTCCCAGACCCTTGCGGGTCATACACTGAGAGCTCCGACTTCATGGCCCGGGCCCCCTCCCTGAACTTCTCTTTCAGCCACTTCTCTATACTCAGTGACAATTTCCTTTCATTTCCCGACTTATAGACAGTTACTTTGGATGTTTCTGTAAAGCGATAAAATGTGCAGCTTCATTACTGTAGCATTGTTCTTATTCTCCAGTCACAGCTAAAGCTGCATCCACAATTCTGACAGCTACTGCTTGGAATGTTCTGATTCCAGATAGTTAGGACTTTATAAAGGAAATACGCAATGTACTCAAACAGTAGTATTCTGGATGCAGCTCTGGGTCTAACTGGAGAGGAGGGCATGATGTAGCTTTAGGTGTGAGAGGAGAATGATTCATACAACACAGGTAAAGCAGTATAAAATGTAACCAGCTGTGATGTCATGACCTGCCCTTACTTATATGGGGCTCCCGGCTGCTGGACACTTTTTGCAGGGCAGAGAGGAGCAGGCTGCGGTTTTCCTCAAATCTTTTTGTACCCAGATGATGTTGTAAGTCATCGAACCTCAGAACAGTCGCCTCATCCTGGACATATCTGTAAATTATAAAATACATACAGAGGAATATAGAAGAGGATACAAGGCGAGGAGACCCTGACCCCCAGAGCTCACACTCCGCAGCTCCTCACCTCCTCCACAGCTTCTTATATTCCTCCTCTGACATCTTTATACCCAGCTGGGTCAGAACTCTGCGGAACTCAGAAACATCCAGACAATCACGTGGGAACAGCTTCAGCAGCTCAAAGTATCTGCAATTAGTAAGCATAAAACAGGGTTAATGGATATCGATACAACAGGGTTAATGAATATGGATACAACAGGGTTAATGGATATGGATACAAAGGGGTTAATAAATATGGCTACAACAGGGTTAATAAATATGGATACAACAGGGTTAATGGATATCGATACGACAGGGTTAATGAATATGGATACAAAGGGGTTAATAAATATGGCTACAACAGGGTTAATGGATATCGATACAACAGGATTAATGGATATGGATACAACAGGATTAATGGATATGGATACAAAGGGGTTAATAAATATGGATACAAAAGGGTTAATAAATATGGATACAACAGGGTTAATGGATAAGGATACAACAGGGTTAATGAATATGGATACAAGGAGGTTAATGAATCATCATATATTCAGCGAGTCAGGTAAATCCTTTGTAGCCTGCAGTACCGCATGTAACCTGTAGTGTTGTCCACACTTTCCATAGACAATACACTACAGTACAATACCATACAATATCACAGCGCCTCCATCAATTATTTGAAATATCTTTGAAGCAAATAAAACTTTTTTTTTAACACAACTACTCATAGAAAACTCAAAACTTTTGTCTACATATGTGATTTTCTTTTTCATTAGACTTGAAAGACATGTTAGATGGGATATAGGTTGGTAGAAAAGAACAGAATAGAATAGAATAGAATAGACATTTCTGACATTACAGCTATCGAATCTCCCTATATAACACAAACAAATAAAAAAAACAAAATGTAACAAATAAATATAAATAAAATATAACAAATAAAATACAACAAACAACCAAAACTAATAATAACACAATATATAAAGACACAGATCTCGCCGGCCTCACAGGTGCATTCACATGCTGCAGCTGGGTACATGCAGTTTTGATGCAGATTTTTGCAGCAGCTCCTCAGTATTACAGGTGAAACAAGTCTATCAAAAAATTGCACCAAAAATTGTATAACAATGACATGTTGTTTTAACTTGACCTAACTACACAGTGTTACACAGCACCCAAACTGTCTATCATAGGTCTATTATAAAGGTCTATTATAATGCAATGGCTGACCGCACTAAAGATCTTCTGAACCTTTCAATATGGTGATGGAGCTGAATAAAACACTTACTAAAGCCGCTTTATCACAACCAAGTGTCAGCCATGAAGCTGGAGATACCAGAACACCATTTGGGAAGATGGAATCCTATTATTATAGTATATGATGCTAAGAGTCCCCGACTCCCTGTGTAATACTGTCCCACTCATATGGCGGGGTCAGTCTAGGAAATACAAATGAACGTGGTTGTGAGAATAACCCCAATACCCAACATCACAGGGTACCTGGCCCAGTAATAGGGCAGTGTAAAGGGCTCTGAAGTGATAATCATGTCGGTTGGATAAGGTCATGTATGATGGAGGACACTGCTGGTCATACATAAGGTGGACTATCTCACCCCCTTGAACCTTCTATAACCTGTTAGTCGCCATGTCCTTCAGCTGCAGGTGAGCCTCATGGGATGTCCTCAGAGCCGCCTGATGTCTTCTCTTCATGGGGTCCAACCACTCGGGGGGAGATTTATCTTCTTCTAGCTTGAAGTGATCGTAGAAAGCATCAAATGTAATAAATAGTTTATTGTCCAGGCGTAACCTGTGTAAGAAGATATAACGAGCTATCAGTCACCGAGCATAGATACTGTGAAAGCAGAATGCTTCACACATCACCCAGCTTTCCCTGGAGATTTTATAATCTCTGATTCAGTGAACCTACCGACAAAGGAGCCGCTGGAAGACCATCTTATTAACAAAGCGCCCCAGAAAGGTGGTGAGGATGATCAATAAGGAGTCCCTATAGAAGAAAGCAAAAGTGATCACCAGTCTCTAACCAGCCTGACATGGCTGATAACAGATAGTAATAGATTGTATTCCCCTGTCCTACAGTCGGCCTCTCCCCTCCTGACATGGCTGATAACAGATAGTAATAGATTGTATTCCCCTGTCCTACAGTCGGCCTCTCCTTTCCTGACATGGCTGATAACAGATAGTAATAGATTGTATTCCCCTGTCCTACAGTCGGCCTCTCCCCTCCTGACATGGCTGATAACAGATAGTAATAGATTGTATTCCCCTGTCCTACAGTCGGCCTCTCCTCTCCTGACATGGCTGATAACAGATAGTAATAGATTGTATTCCCCTGTCCTACAGTCGGCCTCTCCCCTCCTGACATGGCTGATAACAGATAGTAATAGATTGTATTCCCCTGTCCTACAGTCGGCCTCTCCTCTCCTGACATGGCTGATAACAGATAGTAATAGATTGTATTCCCCTGTCCTACAGTCGGCCTCTCCCCTCCTGACATGGCAGATAACAGATAGTAATAGATTGTAGTCACCTGTCCTACAGTCAGCCTCTCCCCTCCTGACATGGCTGATAACAGATAGTAATAGATTGTATTCCCCTGTCCTACAGTCGGCCTCTCCCCTCCTGACGTGGCTGATAACAGATAGTAATAGATTGTATTCCCCTGTCCTACAGTCGGCCTCTCCTCTCCTGACATGGCTGATAACAGATAGTAATAGATTGTATTCCCCTGTCCTACAGTCGGCCTCTCCTCTCCTGACATGGCTGATAACAGATAGTAATAGATTGTATTCCCCTGTCCTACAGTCGGCCTCTCCTCTCCTGACATGGCTGATAACAGATAGTAATAGATTGTATTCCCCTGTCCTACAGTCGGCCTCTCCTCTCCTGACATGGCTGATAACAGATAGTAATAGATTGTATTCCCCTGTCCTACAGTCGGCCTCTCCCCTCCTGACGTGGCTGATAACAGATAGTAATAGATTGTATTCCCCTGTCCTACAGTCGGCCTCTCCCCTCCTGACGTGGCTGATAACAGATAGTAATAGATTGTATTCCCCTGTCCTACAGTCGGCCTCTCCCCTCCTGACGTGACTGATAACAGATAGTAATAGATTGTATTCCCCTGTCCTACAGTCGGCCTCTCCTCTCCTGACACGGCTGATAACAGATAGTAATAGATTGTATTCCCCTGTCCTACAGTCGGCCTCTCCTCTCCTGACATGGCTGATAACAGATAGTAATAGATTGTATTCCCCTGTCCTACAGTCGGCCTCTCCCCTCCTGACATGGCTGATAACAGATAGTAATAGATTGTATTCCCCTGTCCTACAGTCGGCCTCTCCCCTCCTGACATGGCTGATAACAGATAGTAATAGATTGTAGTCACCTGTCCTACAGTCGGCCTCTCCCCTCCTGACGTGGCTGATAACAGATAGTAATAGATTGTATTCCCCTGTCCTACAGTCGGCCTCTCCTCTCCTGACATGGCTGATAACAGATAGTCTGACTACCTTGAGGATTCCATTTTGCTCTGCCTGTGGGCTGTCATGTGGCTGTTCTTACTTTCCTGTCATAATGTCCTCTTTTTGTCTACTATGTCATTAAGGTACAGAAGACTCAGGTGATGACCATAAGACTGTCACAAGATATAGAGACATATATGAATGGCATTGTGTATCCTGAGCACATCTTACCCGTCGATTTTTCTGGACTGTACAACCCCCCTCCCCAATTAGATGGAAGACAACTGTTGTGGAATCATAATGGAGGATATTTTTTATATATACTCTTCCTACGCTTTAGACCTTCGAGCTTGTAATACAGAGCAGGGATGTCAGTCATAAAACCGCAACACTGACAAATCCAAACACCAGCAAGAATAAAAATACCTGCTCACTCTGCCTCTGCCTTCTGGGTCATGTGACAAGAACAGATGCTTCAGGTCATAGAATCCGCCTGAATGTATCTTTTCCAACAACTGGAACTTCAGCTACAAAATTAAAAAAAATGTAACATCTAACAAGCGAATACATTTCTGTACACAGTACAAATGCTCCAGAGCTGCACTCACTATTCTGCTGGTGCAGTCACTGTGTACATACATCACATTACTTATCCTGTACTGATCTTGAGTTACATCCTGTATTATACTCCAGAGCTGTGCTCACTATTCTGCTGGTGCAGTCACTGTGTACATACATTACATTACTTATCCTGTATTATACTCCAGAGCTGCACTCACTATTCTGCTGGTACAGTCACTGTGTACATACATTACATTACTTATCCTGTACTGATCTTGAGTTACATCCTGTATTATACTCCAGAGCTGCGCTCACTATTCTGCTGGTGCAGTCACTGTGTACATACATTACATTACTTATCCTGTACTGATCCTGAGTTACATCCTGTATTATACTCCAGAGCTGCGCTCACTATTCTGCTGGTACAGTCACTGTGTACATACATTACATTACTTATCCTGTATTATACTCCAGAGCTGTGCTCACTATTCTGCTGGTACAGTCACTGTGTACATACATTACATTACTTATCCTGTACTGATCCGGAGTTACATCCTGTATTATACTCCAGAGCTGTGCTCACTATTCTGCTGGTGCAGTCACTGTGTACATACATCACATTACTTATCCTGTACTGATCCTGAGTTATATCCTGTATTATACTCCAGAGCTGCGCTCACTATTCTGCTGGTGCAGTCACTGTGTACATACATTACATTACTTATCCTGTACTGATCCTGAGTTACATCCTGTATTATACTCCAGAGCTGCGCTCACTATTCTGCTGGTGCAGTCACTGTGTACATACATTACATTACTTATCCTGTATTATACTACAGAGCTGCGCTCACTATTCTGCTGGTGCAGTCACTGTGTACATACATTACATTACTTATCCTGTATTATACTACAGAGCTGCGCTCACTATTCTGCTGGTACAGTCACTGTGTACATACATTACATTACTTATCCTGTACTGATCCTGAGTTACATCCTGTATTATACTCCAGAGCTGCGCTCACTATTCTGCTGGGGCAGTCACTGTGTACATACATTACATTACTTATCCTGTATTATACTCCAGAGCTGCGCTCACTATTCTGCTGGGGCAGTCACTGTGTACATACATTACATTACTTATCCTGTATTATACTCCAGAGCTGCGCTCACTATTCTGCTGGGGCAGTCACTGTGTACATACATTACATTACTTATCCTGTATTATACTCCAGAGCTGCGCTCACTATTCTGCTGGGGCAGTCACTGTGTACATACATTACATTACTTATCCTGTATTATACTCCAGAGCTGCACTCACTATTCTGCTGGATCGTAGTCTTTCCTTCCTACTAGCTGCCCTCTTTGGCTCCTATCGAGTACATACGCTCCTATCGAGTACATACGCTCCTATCGAGTACATACGCTGGGCTGGTATTTAGTCACACGGATTAGGTCAGGACACTATAGTATTGCGCCCTGTAGATGGCGCTCTCTTACCTCCTCACATTGTTCCTCCTGCTGAGGGTTTGTATCTGTTGCGGTTCTTTCCTTTTCTTCTCTGCCATTTCTTTCCCGGGATCTCCTCTCTGTAATATTACAGGGCACTGGTTGGTGAGGACACCTTATAATGGGGCACAATTGGCTTAATTTGGACCTGGTGGTTTTGCGCAGTTACAGTAGATTTATTGGCTGCACATTCATGTAGAGAACATCCCAGTCTACCACACCTGGGGGCGCTCTGTGCTATACAATGCCTTATATTGCTGGTGGCTATAAGGGACACATATATGGTCAGCAGTAACATCCTTGAGGGCTGTCACAGTAAAATCAGGCTTGTAAGTATTAAAGAGCTGGTCTAGGTTTAGAATAACATGGCTGCCTTCTTCCAATCACAGCGCCACAGGATTCAGCAGGTTGCTTGTGGTACTGCAGCTAAGCTGTAGAGTTTGCTCTGACTGATCTGTGTATATATTTCGCCTCTTCTTGGCCACGTGATTTTTCTACATCATACATTGTTACTCACACAATCTCCATGATGGATATCTCTGTCATGGAGCATTAAGGGTTAAAGGAACACTCAGGGGAAACTGTTACATTGTATCTAACTCAAGAGATCTAAAGGAGCGGAGCATGACTTCTCACTTTGGTATCCTATGAATTTTTGGGTTATACTTTTACCCCTCAGGCCCTGCACTTGGCACATCATAGTGTAATCATTTTCCCTGGACTGTTCCGGGACTATGGATAGGAGGCAGGACATGACGCCTCCCCTCGGTGTCCTAAAATCATCTATTAGGAGGTGTAAAGTCAGACTAAACAGTGTAGTAACGCACCAGATTTGTCATTAAGCATCAGTGACTGTAATAAATCTGGTGTAGTAGAAGCCTGTCTCATGTGACTTTGTGCTTTTTGGACAGTTTTCGTATATTTGTCTGTTCCTTAGTCCTGGTTCTGCAGCTCTCTGATATTCATTATTTCTGTTCCTCACTAACTTCTCTCTTTTTGCTTTACGAAACATTTGCGCTCCAGAGGCTAAAAACCTGAATAGACTGTATACTGCTCAGAGCTGAGGGTTTGTTACTATCCAGTCTGGACAGCCTTGACTTCAGACTGATACATTACCTACATTGATACATTGTAACAAATTATCGAGACAGACAGAGCTGCTGCTTCTGGGCTCACACCTGCGCTCGGTCTCCGTTCCTCAAGCAGGACTTTTCTCTCCGCATTTTTCGGGCATAAACCAAGCAGAAACCTAGCGGACCCCTTTATAGTCTATGGGGTCCACTGGTTTCCGTGGGTAACCGCTTTTGATTGGGTTTCCGTTTTTTTGAGTCCCCAAGCGGACCTAAAGAAACGGAAACGGGAACGGAACGCAGGCGTGAACCTAGCGTCACAGAGGATTGGCTAGACTGGATGCAATTATAATATTATATATCTATACTCGGGTGAGTGTAGGCGGACCCTCGGCAATGATGAGGGTTATGATCCTGGTTTACCAATATTTGTCCAATGGTGCTGGGACCGTCCAGCATCAGTCACTGTGATAGATCTGGTGTAGTATACGACTGTCTAGAGTAACCTTTGGAGTTTTAGTAAACTCGCCTGTTCCTTTAGTCATGGTTCTGCAGTTTTCTAATATACTTTGTTTCCGTTCATCACCATCTTTAGTTTCTTTTTTTTTCTTAAAGTATATGGAAGTTGTAAACATTTAAGTTCCAGAGGCTAAAAACCTGCACAGACCTTATACTCCTCACAGCTGAGGGTTTGTTACAATTGTATCCCATCTAAACAACCTTGACTCCAGACTGATGCATTTTATCTGCACTGATACATTGTCACAAACTATCAGGGCAGGAGAGAGGTTTGTACTGCTGGATACAATTGTAACACACAGTATATATATGCATGGCGACCCTGGGTCACACATCATCCATCAATGATGGGGGTTGTAATCCTGGTTTACCAGTATTGGCCCAGTGGTCCAGCTTCTTCCAGTCATCCTGCTCGGCCGGGTAGGTCTTGAGATTTCTTTGCAGGTTGTTCTCGCCCCTCCCCTCAGATCTGGAGATTCCGTGCACTGAAAGGCTTTCTGGGTCCCCCAGGCGCAGTGTGGGGTGCTGAATCCCTGGTAGCTTGGAATAGGCCCCAGAGAGGCCCCTGGAAGCAGGCAGAGCCATGAATAACTGCACTGTGTGCACGGCGCCACTGACTGACAGGAGAAGAGAAGTTTAGGAACTGTCAGCATTGACAACAGAGTTACTCTGGAAACCATTCACTGGCCTGTCCGGGACAATGGTCGCCATAGAGACGCCCAATATGTATCCTGCTATAAGACACAAATCTGCTAGGCAGTAATTACAGCTCTGAGCCTGTGTGATACAGGGCCCCAGAAACACAGGACACAGGAATAGATGTCACCCACCTTTCTACAGCTCCTGAGAGACATGGAATCATGGGGTGGTGTACAGAAATCCCTTTCTTCTATTACTCTGCTGGTGTGTCAGTGTTCACTGTAATTCTAGCATTCTATTCACCAATCAGGACGGAGGGAGGGCAGCAAAATTATCCCAGAGGTGTCTAATCTTCTGAGACAGTATCACACATAATAGGATTAGATACAGAGGCTCAGTAGACTCATGACTGGCTTAGATACACTGGTTCTGCATATTTGTCATCGTGCCAGTGCTGGTTCTCAGGGGGTTAATCTCTTTCTCCTGATTTTCAGGCCATTTAAGGTGAATCTTTTGGTGGATTTTGGACAATTGGCCTTTGTCTCCTTTGTCCCAGTACAGAAAGCACTGAGCGTCAGTGGTGGGGGGTGGGGTGGGGGTGTATGGCGGCCGGGGCAGGGGGGTAAAGCGGACTTTCCATCGGATGTTTCCCCGGTAACCTCATTCACACATCAGGCAACAAAGAACCAATTACAAGTGCGGCCTAAATACGGACAAAAATGGATTAGAGCGGATTAGAGACCTGGCAGAAGGCGGTGGGAACAGAGAGGGCTAACACAGACACTGCCCACCCCACTGAGGAGGAACTACAAGTCCCAGGAGGAACAAGTCCTGCAGGACCTCAGACTTCTCACCTTACCGGTTATTCCACTGTTCTTAGTTAACCCTTTCTGTACAAAATGAAAAAGTCACCAAGATTATAAATCTTTGAGTCGTCTTTTGTCTCCACATTTTTCAGGCGGAAAACCAGCGGACCCCATTATAGTCTATGGAGTCCGCGGGTTTCCATGGGTAACCACTTTTTAAGTGGATTGGGTTTCCGTTTTTCATGTTCCCAAGCCGACCCAAAGAATGGAAACCTGAATGCAGGTGTGAACCTCGTGTAAGAGAACTGGAAGAAAGAAAGGAAGAAAGGAGATAGAGTGTGAAGGCTGGGAGAGAAGTGAAGAAAAGAAGGAAGGAAGAGAGGAAGGAGGGGAAGACAGGGAAGAAGGAAGGAAAAGAGGAAGGAAAGAAGAAGAAAGAAATGAGGAGGAAGGAAGAGAGGGGAGAGAGAGTCTGAAGTCTGGGAGACGAGGAAGGTGAGGAAGGAAGGAAGGAAGGAAGGAAGGATTGAGGGTGAGAAAGTGAAGGCTAGAGGAGGAGGAAAGGAAAGAAGGGAGGAAGAGAGGTAGGATGGGAAGAAGGAAAGGAAGAAAGTAAAAAGAAAGGAAGGGGCGTAACGGGGAGGGAAGGATGAGGCACAACAAGGAAGGAAAGGGAAAGAAAGAGAAGAGGAAGTGCAAAAAATGAGAAAAGAGAAGAAAAAAAGAAGGAACACAGAAAGGAAGGAAAGGAGGAAGGTGGAAATATGAAAAGAGAAGGAAGGGAAAATGGGACAAGAGAGCAAGGAAGTAAGGAGAAATGAAGGAAGGAATAATGGATGGGAAGGAAGTAGGAAGAGGAAAGAAAGACAAAAGTAGCCAGGAGGGAAAGAAGGAAGGAACTAAGGGAAGAAGGAAGAAAGGAGAGAGAGTCTGAAGGCTGGGAGAGAAGTGAAGAAAAGAAGGAAAGAAAGAGGAAAATGGAAGAAAGAATTGAGGAGGAAGGAGGAAAGGGGAGGAGAGTCTGAAGGCTGGGAGACGAGGAAGGTGAAGGGTGAGGAATGAGGGTGAGAAAGTGAAGGCTAGGGGAGGAGGAAAGGAAAGAAGGGAGGAAGAGCAGTAGGATGGGAAGAAGGAAAGGAAGAAAGTAAAAAGAAAGGAAGGGGCGTAACAGGGAGGGAAGGATGAGGCACAACAAGGAAGGAAAGGGAAAGGAATAGAAGAGGAAGTGCAAAAAACAAGAAAAGAGAAGAAATAAAGAAGGAAGACGGAGGAAAGAAAGAAAGGAAAGAAGGAAGGTGGAAATATGAAAAGAGAAGGAAAGGAAAATGGGATGAGAGAGCAAGGAAGTAAGGAGAACTGAAGGAAGGAATAATGGATGGGAAGGAAGTAGGAAGAGGAAAGAAAGACAAATGTAGCCAGGAAGGAAAGAAGGAAGGAACTAAGGGAAGAAGGAAGAAAGAGGAAGGGGAGAGATGGAGAGGAAGAAGTATGGAAGGAAATAAAGAAGAAATACTGCAAAAACAGGATGAACAGTCTGTCAGAATGTGCACGTCCTCCTATGCTGTATACTCGTCTCTTCAGATTCTGCACCATTACAGGTGATACATTTTGCCCCTGTCACATAATGATGAGAGTTATCCTGTAACAATTCACCGCACAGATGTGTTACTAGAATGTTCCACTCTCAGGTATTAGATGAGGCTGATCAGAGCGATTATCTGCCGCCGTCCTTCCGATCCTTCACATTCATTAATTAGCTACATTGTTACTGATGTCATTAACATTCCAGGACGGAGCGCTGCTGTGGGGGAGGCGGGGTTATATAATGAGGTGGCTCAGGTTCTTTATATAATTAATAATGGAGTGAATATAAGAAACATAAATAACCAGGTATAGGACGCACTGATAGGGCGGAGGCAGAATTAGGGGGTTGACGTGAAGTTGCTGTCTGGTACTCTGAGAAGACGCCATCTTTCTCTCTGTCTACCTTGACATTGGCGTACCTTCTGGTAGTGATGGGTGGACCTCATCAGATTCATTTCACAAATATTCATGTACCTGTAAGTTTTGGAAGCTGAAGTGCGATTATTACACTCAGGGGTCTGAATAATGGGAGGCCTGGGGGTAAAATACAAAGACTGGTACTTACCTCTCCTCTCCCCTCGCGGGGGTCTGGTCGTCTTTCATGGCATCCAGTCTTCACCCGAAGATGCCAGAAGCCGCTGGATGAAGCCCGGACACCCAGGAGAGCTGACGGAAGGTGAGTATCAGTGGTTTTTATTTTCTCTGCACCTCCCGTGAGACCTCAGAGTATAACAACGGTTCTTGGGTGGAGAACTCAAAATTTTGGAAAAATTTTAACCCAGCTCATTGCTCCTCTGCGCAGGTCCTGAGGTCAGAGGGCAAGTCCATACCATATCATATGTAGTGGGTGACATTTTGTGATATTTTGCAATCCTGAGCCTTGTATATAGTGATCTCCCAGCACAGGACTGTGACATAAGAGCTGTCAATCAGGCTCAGTCCCTCCCACAATCAGCTGCTCACACTGTAAACATTAGGGACAGCACAGCAGTGTTTGCTTTATTGATTCCCCTTCTGTTATTACAGATTATAAGAGGTTTCCTCTATGTTACACCATGGACATCCCCTCGAATTACGTTCTGGATGTGTCCGCCTTGTACATTGGGTTATCGTCCATGTTGTGTGTAGCAGCTGCTGCCGGTGATTTATTAGAGAGGACGCCGGAGCCTTCAGAGACCTGAGCTCAGCACAATCAGAAGGTGATCATTATAGGATGGGAGGGGGGATATACCAGCTGCCTCCTAATGTGACTCCTCAGCACTTACTATATAATGGAGGAAGAAAACACCATCATTGAGGGAGGGGGAAAGCGGCTCAGAGACATAATCAGGTCTCAGCTACTCACTGCCATATGGTGGGAAGACGCCACTCGCTGTAGGAGGGTGACACAGGGGGTGATGGAGATGGGTGACTGTCCCGACGCTCAATGAATGGATGAAACCTTCACCCAGAGGTTGAAAACCCAACTTGACCTGATACTTCTCACAGCTGAGGGTTTGTTACAGTTGAGCTCAACAAATCAGCAATACATCTGTACTGATAGTTACAATGTATCAGTCTGGACTGGATATAACTGTAACAAACCCTCAGTTGTGATAAGTATGAGATTCCCATTCACTGAAAGATTATGCTTGGATTACTTTATAGTTGGGCACCCACTATACACATCCAGTTCTCACAGAGTAATCCTGTATAACTGGATGTTGCTCCCAATTAAAAAAGATGTCCTAAGATGTTATCCAATCTCCCCACTAAGACAGGTCATCAATATATAAGTCCCGGAAAACCTCTTTAAAGTAATACAGTAAATAGGAGTCATGGAGGAGGGGAGAGGAGGGGATGGAGCTGCAGCTTCTCTCTCTCTGTGCATGCTGTGATAGGGGAAGGGGCAGCGAGGCATCTGATTGGCTCAGACCACAGCACACCATTGACATCACACCAGACAGGCCCCGCCCAAACAAAGCAGACAGATTGGAAGATTTGCAGGTTACACAAGATTTCTGGCTCCACTACATCTAATCTACAACTACATGGGGTTAATAGTTTTATTTATTCCCTGGTTGTTGCTTAATCTCTTCCTTTATATATTGAATTGACAAAATTTTACATGAATTTGCTTTTATGTGTTTCTGCAGACAACCTTCCGGAGTTCATGGCCAGACGGCCGGGAGTCTGAACTTTACATAAAGCTCACAATGCAAACCCTCAGACATTTGCATCCTGTTACTAAAGCGAGAGACAGAAGGGAAACCTGGAGCAAAGTGCAAGCTGCCAAACCTGCCAAACCTGCCGCACCTGTGCCGGGTGTTACCTCCGACTTGTGCTGCACATGAATCAACAGCAGCTCCCTGTAATGTGCGGGGTATACCGGGGAATAGCCTAACCTGCAACTCCACTGCACAGTGACATGATAGGAAGAGGGAGCCCATGGAGTCATTATGGGGCCCCTGGAGAGAAAGGGCCCTGCTTGGTCTGATCTCAGCAGCTGCTGTAAGATATATTTGGGGCAGTGTCGGACTGGGGCACCTTGGGCCCATCAGAGGACTTGATTCGGAGGGCTCGCCCTTCATGTTATTTTAGCTTTACATCAGACTGTGCCCTGCCTGGTAAGATAGGGGGTTAGGGACGGGCTCTTTATAAAGGCATATATAAGGGCTGGGTGTGTAGCACTCGCAGGCAGCCCCCATCCCGACACTCTGATATACAGCTTAGTAGTGTCCACGGAGCGGGGCTTATCCCTGCCCGGGAGCACATGCACTACATACTAACACAGACACACATGTATGTGCACCGCACTGCGTAGGCAGCAGGGTAAGTATTGCTGCACAGGGGCATAGCTATAGGTGCTGCAGAGGAAGCAGTCACTACCGGGCCCTAGATCCTGGAGGGGGCCCAGGAGCTCCAGGTTATACTTCTGCCACTCCCTGCTATCTCTAAGGAGCCACCAATGTTAGTGTGACAGTGATCAGAGGGTCAGCCTCTCCCCGGCCGCTGCCATGATTTATTAGATCTACAATAATCCTGGGATCCAGGATTTTGTAATATAACAATATAATAATAACAACCCAAATACTGCAATGTGACTGTGCAAATCCATATCACATGTGCCTGTACTATATGGATACAAGAGACCGCGATTACAATGGCGTCTGCACAGTAAACTGATATACCTACTAACAATATTCAGCATATTACATACTACACATGTAAACACAGACATATATACACAGTACACACACATATATATATATATATATATATATACAGTCATATGAAAAAGTTTGGGCACCCCTATTAATCTTAATCATTTTTAGTTCTAAATATTTGGGTGTTTGCAACAGCCATTTCAATTTGATATATCTAATAACTGATGGACACAGTAATATTTCAGGATTGAAATGAGGTTTATTGTACTAACAGAAAATGTGCAATATGCATTAAACCAAAATTTGACCAGTGCAAAAGTATGGGCACCTCAACAGAAAAGTGACATTAATATTTAGTAGATCCTCCTTTTGCAAAAATAACAGCCTCTAGTCGCTTCCTGAAGCTTTTAATCAGTTCCTGGATCCTGGATGAAGGTATTTTTGACCATTCCTCTTTACAAAACAATTCCAGTTCAGTTAAGTTTGATGGTCGCCGAGCATGGACAGCCCGCTTCACATTATCCCACAGATGTTCAATGATATTCAGGTCTGGGGACTGGGATGGCCATTCCAGAACATTGTAATTGTTCCTCTGCATGAATGCCTGAGTAGATTTGGAGCTGTGTTTTGGATCATTGTCTTGCTGAAATATCCATCCCCGGCGTAACTTCAAATTCGTCACTGATTCTTGTACATTATTCTCAAGAATCTGCTGATACTGAGTTGAATCCATGCGACCCTCAACTTTAACAAGATTCCCGGTGCCGGCATTGGCCACACAGCCCCAAAGCATGATGGAACCTCCACCAAATTTTACAGTGGGTAGCAAGTGTTTTTCTTGGAATGCTGTGTTTTTTTGACGCCATGCATAACGCCTTTTTGTATGACCAAACAACTCAATCTTTGTTTCATCAGTCCACAGGACCTTCTTCCAAAATGAAGCTGGCTTGTCCAAATGTGCTTTTGCATCCCTCAGGCGACTCTGTTTGTGGCGTGCTTTCAGAAACGGCTTCTTTCGCATCACTCTCCCATACAGCTTCTCCTTGTGCAAAGTGTGCTGTATTGTTGACCGATGCACAGTGACACCATCTGCAGCAAGATGATGCTGCAGCTCTTTGGAGGTGGTCTGTGGATTGTCCTTGACTGTTCTCACCATTCTTCTTCTCTGTCTTTCTGATATTTTTCTTGGCCTGCCACTTCTGGGCTTAACAAGAACTGTCCCTGTGGTCTTCCATTTCCTTACTATGTTCCTCACAGTGGAAACTGACAGGTTAAATCTCTGAGACAACTTTTTGTATCCTTCCCCTGAACAACTATGTTGAACAATCTTTGTTTTCAGATCATTTGAGAGTTGTTTTGAGGAGCCCATGATGCCACTCTTCAGAGGAGAATCAAATAGGAGAACAACTTGCAATTGGCCACCTTATATACCTTTTCTCATGATTGGATATACCTGGCTATGAAGTTCAAAGCTCAGTGAGTTTACAAAACCAATTTTGTGCTTCAGTAAGTCAGTAAAAAGTACTTAGGAGTATTCAAATCAATAAAATGATAAGGGTACCCAAATTTTTGCACCGGTCAAATTTTGGTTTAATGCATATTGCACATTTTCTGTTAGTACAATAAACCTCATTTCAATCCTGAAATATTACTGTGACCATCAGTTATTAGATATATCAAATTGAAATGGCTGTTGCAAACACCCAAATATTTAGAACTAAAAATGATTAAGATTAATAGGGGTGCCCAAACTTTTTCATATGACTGTATATATATATACATTACACACATATACACAGAGATATACACATTACACACATACACACCCGGACACCACTGACCTTCTTAACAAACTGAATGCCCTGGGCCCTCTACCTGAGGGTACCATTTTGGCCACCATGGATGTGGAATCCCTGTATACTAACATTCCCCACAAGGATGGAGTTGCAGCATGTCGGGTACACCTGGCAAAACAAAACCTCCCAACAGAACCAGTAACGCAGCTCATACAATTCATCCTTAGCCACAACCATTTTACCTTTGGAGAGGATCTATATCTACAGCGAATGGGAACTTCAGTGGGGACCAGATGTGCACCCCAATATGCAAATCTCTTTATGGCAGAAATGGAAGGAACAGATTTATCAACATGCGCCACCAAACCTATGATTTACCTTCGTTATATCGATGATATCCTTGTCATCTGGACTGCAGGTGAGGAGGCCCTACTTCAATTCCATAATGACTTCAATGACTTTCACCCGACCATCAACCTTACACTTAGCTATTCAGGGAGTGAAATTCACTTTCTGGACACCACAATATACATTAAAGACCACCGGCTACTCACATCAATATACCACAAACCCACAGACAGAACGGCCTACCTGAGAAACGACAGCTTCCACCCCAAGCACACAAGACAATCTATCATCTACAGCCAGGCTATACCATACAATCATATTTGCTCCGACAAAACAGACCTGGACAAGCACCTCCTGGATCTGAGGACGAAATTTCTCCGATTGGGATACAAACCAAAAGTGACAGACAACCAATTAAACAAAGCAGCAGCCATTACCAGAGACAGTCTGCTCACATATAGAGAGACCCAGAAAGATGCCCGAGTGCCCCTAGTTGTCACCTACAACCCACAGCTGGAGATCCTACGAAGGATTGCCAAGGAGCTCCAACCTGTACTACATAGGGACAACAGACTCAAGGACATATTTCCAGTCCCCCCTCTCCTTTCCTGAGGGGTATTATTGTCCGGAGTGCCCTGAAGGCCCCAACTGAAAATGACTCCTCACCTTGTGGTTTTAATGGGACATTGTAAGACGTAGAGGGAGAGAAAGGAATGGGAATATAAGTTAATGCAAAAATATCAAACTCTGCAATTTGGACTTAATATTCCTGCCAGCTTCATGTCACACTATGTATGAGCTGTGAGGGTCACAAATCACCTCCTGATAGCAAACAGATAACAACAAGAATTACTGATCCCTCCGTCATGGCCCACAAGTTTCCAGATTGTATATTTCTGACCTGTTGTAAATAACTTCTCTACTTAGATTGCATTTTGTTTTTATTAAGGATTCTAAGATCCTTTGAAGGTCCATGTCTTTAGGGTATAAAAAGTCTGTGAATTTTCAGTTTCTTGTATAACACCATGTCTGAAGAAGAGAGATAGGACTCTCGAAAGCTTAACATCAAATATACTCAGCCTCTAAAAGGTATCGCCTGATTTCTTCACACTTCCACTACTTTCTATGGCTAACACGGTACAACATTATACTACACATATACAGAAATATAGACATTACAACCATATACACAGAGATA
The DNA here is from genome assembly GCA_947044405.1 of Leptodactylus fallax. Classification (NCBI taxonomy): domain Eukaryota; kingdom Metazoa; phylum Chordata; class Amphibia; order Anura; family Leptodactylidae; genus Leptodactylus; species Leptodactylus fallax. The sequence goes on along the minus strand of CAMRHE010000281.1, from coordinate 1,916,269 downwards.
TAGACATTACACCCATATACATATACATACACATTACACACACATACACAGAGATACATACATTACACCCATATACACATGTAGATATACACAGTTCAGTTAGAAATATTTTTTTATTTCCCACTTCTTTTTCCTGCTAAGGTGGTAAAATCTCTGTAGAAGCCCCCACTAAGCCCCCTCTTCTCCCACAGAGCAGTGGATCAGGGTCTCCTGCACTCAGACTCAGGGCAGCCTGCCCTCACTCATCATGGCCGCTGCTGTAGGCTGGGGCAGAGGCTGATGACATCATCAGTGCGCCTGCTGGAGGGGTGCTGGAGAGAGGGGTGCTCAGGGTGCAGTGCTGGGCTGCGGGAGCCGGAGAGAGGTGAGTGAGGGAGTGCTGGAGCTCTGCGCTGGAGGTCACGTGGGTTATTATACTGATACATTGTATCCTCTACTCTACACAATGTATCATATAGAATGTGAGTGAGACCCCGACCCCGACTACACGGATTGTGCCGCCTCCCTGCCTGCTGTGTCCTGTACATGTGCCTGACTGACAATTCTCTGCCCATGTATGTCGGGTACATTCCTGATGGACATGTATCTAGTATATACTGTATCCTCTGCTCTATACAATCTGTAATGTAGAATTTGATTTGATCTCCTGATTCTGACTACATGGACTGCTCTCACTTCTACATTATTGTATCCTCTGCTGTATACTGTACATGGGCTATACACATTGTATCCTCTGCTGTATACTGTACATGGGCTATATACAATGTATCCTCTGCTGTATACTGTACATGGGCTATATACAATGTATCCTCTGCTGTATACTGTACATGGGCTATATACATTGTATCCTCTGCTGTATACTGTACATGGGCTATATACATTGTATCCTCTGCTGTATACTGTACATGGGCTATATACATTGTATCCTCTGCTGTATACTGTACATGGGCTATATACAATGTATCCTCTGCTGTATACTGTACATGGGCTATATACATTGTATCCTCTGCTGTATACTGTACATGGGCTATATACATTGTATCCTCTGCTGTATACTGTACATGGGCTATATACAATGTATCCTCTGCTGTATACTGTACATGGGCTATATACATTGTATCCTCTGCTGTATACTGTACATGGGCTATATACATTGTATCCTCTGCTGTATACTGTACATGGGCTATATACAATGTATCCTCTGCTGTATACTGTACATGGGCTATATACAATGTATCCTCTGCTGTATACTGTACATGGGCTATATACAATGTATCCTCTGCTGTATACTGTACATGGGCTATATACATTGTATCCTCTGCTGTATACTGTACATGGGCTATATACATTGTATCCTCTGCTGTATACTGTACATGGGCTATATACAATGTATCCTCTGCTGTATAATGTACATGGGCTATATACATTGTATCCTCTGCTGTATACTGTACATGGGCTATATACAATGTATCCTCTGCTGTATACTGTACATGGGCTATATACAATGTATCCTCTGCTGTATACTGTACATGGGCTATATACATTGTATCCTCTGCTGTATACTGTACGTGGGCTATATACATTGTATCCTCTGTATACTGTACATGGGCTATATACATTGTATCCTCTGCTGTATACTGTACATGGGCTATATACATTGTATCCTCTGCTGTATACTGTACATGGGCTATATACATTGTATCCTCTGCTGTATACTGTACATGGGCTATATACATTGTATCCTCTGCTGTATACTGTACGTGGGCTATATACATTGTATCCTCTGCTGTATACTGTACATGGGCTATATACATTGTATCCTCTGCTGTATACTGTACATGGGCTATATACATTGTATCCTCTGCTGTATACTGTACATGGGCTATATACAATGTATCCTCTGCTGTATACTGTACATGGGCTATATACATTGTATCCTCTGCTGTATACTGTACATGGGCTATATACAATGTATCCTCTGTATACTGTACATGGGCTATATACATTGTATCCTCTGCTGTATACTGTACATGGGCTATATACAATGTATCCTCTGCTGTATAATGTACATGGGCTATATACATTGTATCCTCTGCTGTATACTGTACATGGGCTATATACATTGTATCCTCTGTATACTGTACATGGGCTATATACAATGTATCCTCTGCTGTATACTGTACATGGGCTATATACATTGTATCCTCTGCTGTATACTGTACGTGGGCTATATACATTGTATCCTCTGCTGTATACTGTACATGGGCTATATACATTGTATCCTCTGCTGTATACTGTACATGGGCTATATACATTGTATCCTCTGCTGTATACTGTACATGGGCTATATACAATGTATCCTCTGCTGTATACTGTACATGGGCTATATACAATGTATCCTCTGCTGTATACTGTACATGGGCTATATACATTGTATCCTCTGCTGTATACTGTACATGGGTTATATACATTGTATCCTCTGTATACTGTACATGGGCTATATACATTGTATCCTCTGCTGTATACTGTACATGGGCTATATACAATGTATCCTCTGTATACTGTACATGGGCTATATACATTGTATCCTCTGTATACTGTACATGGGCTATATACATTGTATCCTCTGCTGTATACTGTACATGGGCTATATACATTGTATCCTCTGTATACTGTACATGGGCTATATACAATGTATCCTCTGCTGTATACTGTACATGGGCTATATACATTGTATCCTCTGCTGTATACTGTACATGGGCTATATACATTGTATCCTCTGCTGTATACTGTACATGGGCTATATACATTGTATCCTCTGTATACTGTACATGGGCTCTATACATTGTATCCTCTGCTGTATACTGTACATGGGCTATATACATTGTATCCTCTGCTGTATACTGTACATGGGCTATATACAATGTATCCTCTGCTGTATACTGTACATGGGCTATATACATTGTATCCTCTGCTGTATACTGTACATGGGCTATATACATTGTATCCTCTGCTGTATACTGTACATGGGCTATATACATTGTATCCTCTGCTGTATACTGTACATGGGCTATATACAATGTATCCTCTGTATACTGTACATGGGCTATATACATTGTATCCTCTGCTGTATACTGTACATGGGCTATATACATTGTATCCTCTGCTGTATACTGTACATGGGCTATATACAATGTATCCTCTGCTGTATACTGTACATGGGCTATATACATTGTATCCTCTGCTGTATACTGTACATGGGCTATGTACATGCCTGACAACCTTCTAGTACTGTATATATGTAGTGAACATTGTGTCTTCCTGACAACCCTGTACTAATGTATGTAGTCTATATTGTGCATATTTGACAGCCGTGTACCCATACAGGTGATATACATTGTATCCTCTGCCTTGTACTGTGGACGTTCTATGTGCCTGCCTGACAACCCCCTACCCATGTATGCAGTATAGGTTATATCTTCTGCAGATTCACCTCCCCATCCCTACTACATGAGCTGCTCTTACTGACACATTGCATCAGCTGCTGGAGACTTTACTTGTATAATACATAGATGAATATTTAGCCCTGTACACATGTATATACTACCCTGTCTGACATCCCTGCACCCATGTACATACTGCCCTGTCTGACAACCCTTTACCCATGCATATTATATGCGTTGTCCTGCTTGACAACCCTGACCTCGAGCATACAGTATATTCTGTCCTGCCTGACAACCCTGTACCCATGAATACAGTATACACTGTCATGCTTGATAACTCTGTACCCTTGTATAATGTCTTGCCTGACAATCCTGTGTCGGTGCATATAGTATGTACTGTCCTGCTTGACAACTCTGTACCCATACCTGTACTGTCAGACATCCCTGTACCCGTGCACATATTGTATACTGTACTTCGTGACAACCTTGTGCTGTTCATGGAGTTTACATTAGCTTGCCTGAGGACTCTGAGCCTATGTATATAGTATTGTTCTGTCTGACAACCTTATAGCCATGCATATAGTATACTCCGTCCTGCCTGACAACCCTGTACCCATGCATATAGTATACTCCGTCCTGCCTGACAACCCTGTACCCATGCATATAGTATACACTGTTCTGTCTGACAACTCTGTGTACATGTATAAAGTATTAATCGTCCTGTTTGACAACTTTGCACCCCTGTTACATCATACGGGATACACTCTCCCCTTCCCCCGGCACATTATATACATCAGCCCCTCCATCATGTATGTATTTATAGCCGTGGTAAGCCCCTGTGCCTGTGCCCCCTCCTCATGTGTGACCTTGGAGTGTCAGTCCCGTCTCCAGCGCCTCTTCAAGGCTCCTCACACAAGTTCTGTCTCTTCTCCATCTTACCTTGCTCATGAATATTTGCAGATCATCCCTGCGAGTTCTAAGAATCCTCAGCCCTGATGTTTGTGTATCCTGTTGTGTTATTTGCGTTGTGTTTGGCGCCTGATGATGTCATCAGCGCGTTCTAGTCCTGCCCTCTGGCTTTATTTAGAATATCAATGACTTTATTAAGTATTTTATCACTTTATGTATTTTTTGTCACTGAGTTCTTGATATCCACGCCTTCCCTTTCACACGGGGTCCCTTGTTTTGTCTTTCTTTTGTAACGTGCTCTCTATTGTTATCCGGCTCCAGGGGGCGGCAGCGGCGGTGGTGGAGCAGCTGCACTGACCACGGCAGAGGCTTCGTCCTGAGTGACATGGAGGAGGCCGGTTACTCTCTGGGAATGGCTGACATATCGTATCTGCCCAGCGTGGTGGATTATACACGTAGGAGGCTGAAGAACTGCGCCGAAGAATGGGTGAGTGACGGCTGCGCCCGATCTACCGCGTCCTCCGATAATTGTTGGGATGGCTGAAAGTAATTCTGTGATGTAAATCTAAATGCATCGCTCAGACATCGTAACGCCGTCCGTGTCGCACATCTAAGCTGTCACATGACCAGTCTAAGGGCAGTAGGGCAGTGAAGGTGTCTTGTGATTGGTTGTCATGTATTGCGCTATATTTATGGCTTTGTCTCTGTGGACTGAGATACAATGAGATCTGAGAAGTAATTTATACATATTGTGTAGCGTATTCTGGTCTATTTAGTAGTCAGGTTGTCAGTAACGTAATATACAGGTCCTTGGACAGTCTGGACTTGCCTGTGTCCTGTAGGGCCTGTAGGGTAAGGTTCACACTGGGGCTGAGTCCGTTCTGCCCAGCTTCCTTTGCTTTTTATGGCTAGAATAGCGTAGCCTGCTGCGTGAGTTTATTTATTGGTAGTTAGTACTGTAATATACAGGTTGTCAGATAGTCTGGGCTCCGCTATATCCTAGAGCTTGTAGGGGAAGGTTCACACTGGCCTCGGCTGCTCAGCATGATTTTTACAGTCGAGACCCCATTACAAGTCAGAGGGATCTGTTCGGACCTTTGCACGCCATGTTTGGCCAGGTATAGGTTTTGTGCTGTGTGCAACCGCCACGACATACAATATACAGTATTTTTCCTGTGCACAGTGGTGTATAGCCCTACACTGCACCCCGGTCACATAAAAGGGGTATTACCCCAAAAGACAATGGGATAGGTTCATGCCCAGCCATAGTGGTGCATAACACACAGGGTTCACCATCCATCTGTGCTGAAGGGGGCGCTACTAATGCCCAACAATATATGGATGTAGTATTTGCTCACTGTAGGGCGGTATTTATGGAATTGTGTGGCACTGTTGCTTTTGAATAAATTTTTTGGACTAAGAGCATGTAAAGCAGTATAGTAAGACATGGCGGTGTGCGGATTTTCCGGCAGGTGTTGCTGTGTTTGCTTGTATAGTAGATGTAGCTGGGTACAGTAGTGCGCTCTTTGATGGGGTGAGAGGACGTGTAATGATGGCTGCTTTATGTAACGTATCCCCAGAGCTGAGATCCTGCCTAGGTGTGACAGATATCAGGCGCTCCTCCTATAACGCCGCTATAATTTACACTCGCTGCCCTTTTATTAGCGCAGGACAATTACAGATCTTACGAAACTGGAGGCGGAAAAATAAACATGTTGTGGTGTGTTGAGAACAATCCTCTTATGTGTCCTGGGAAATGTCAGAGACCTACAAAACCCCTACAAGCCGCACTAGGGATTTAGTTTAGCCCTGGAATTAACAACAATAGACGTAGGTGTGAACTATGGAGTGTGGAATATGGCCATATAGTGCTTACAATAATACTGCCATAGAACACTTACAGTAATGCCTCCATACCTAATACCACCATACAATGCTTGCAATAATGCCTCCATACTTAATACCACCATATAGTACTTAATAATACTACCATACAGTGCTCACAATAATTCCTTCATACGTAATACCGCTATACAGTGCCCAAGTAATACTTAGCAACAATAATGCTGATATACAGTGCCCCTGTAGTACCTACTTACTTATAGACTATAATACTGTAAATGCCTGGATAATATTATCTACATAATTGGCAACAGTAACAATAACAAATATATTAATACTGCTACATAGTGCACAAATAATACTGCCATGCAATGCTAATATATTAGCTGATAGTACCCAACTTGTGCTTTCATATAACTACAGTAATACTGCCATACGGTGCTACTGTAATAGCTCATACAGTAAACATAGCCCATATACATTTGTTTCTGCTACAAGGTAGGTAATGTCATAGGGCCATATGTGATGTCATCCTCTGGATGTGCTGACAGTCCTCTGTGCTCCTGTGGGAAGTAAAGGATGATTTTGCATTACTGGAACAGAGGCGGATTTACTGACAATAGGTTGTCAGGGGAGCAGGGCTCCTCACTGCCAAGATTTCAGGGCGATTGGCTTGGGATCTGGTGAACAGCCTCAGGCTGACTACGACAACAGTTATGTTGATTTCTTAGAATTGTGAATGACAAAGAAGTTTTCATGTTCTAATTTTAGACTTAGAGGCTTTCCTGTTTACTTTACCCCCTGGGGCTCCTGGTGCTGCTAAACAATGGGGTAACCTCGTCCCCCCAACTCTATGAGAAGAGCAGAAATCTATATAACACAATGTGATATCAAGTATATATATATATATATATATATATATATATATATATATATATAAGTAATAAACTGTAGTATAATGTATATAGTGTTGTGTGATATATAGTATTAGAATATAATGTATATAATATAATATACTGTAATGTAATTTATATAGTGTGTGATATATAGTATTAGAATATAATAAATATATAAGCTGTAATATAATGTATATAGTGTGTGATATATAGTATTAGAATATAATAAATATATAAGCTGTAATATAATGTATATAGTGTTGTGTAATACATAGTGTTAGCATATAATATATAAAGTACTAATAAAGTATTAGTATATATTAAATAGTAATAAACTATAATGTGTGCTATAGAATATTAGAATATATATATTATAAACTGTAATAGAATGTATATAGTGTGTGATATGAAGTGTTAGAATATATAGATATAGTAATGTGTATAATGTTGTGTGATATCATCCACTATATATTGTTATCGGGCTTTGCTCCTCCTCTTTCAGGGTGATCGCTTCTCTAGCCCGGCCACCTTTACATCTTCTACACTGAAGTGGAAGGAGACTCTGCTGAGCCGGAAGCGGCCATTTGTGGGCAGATGCTGCTATGTGTGCACGCCGCAGAGCCGGGTAAGAGGTTTAAGACAGATTGTGGGAGAGGAGATCGGGGTCAATACCAGCATTTACTACTCATGTGCTCCACCTGTAGTAATACAGGATCAGTCAGCTATGACCTCATCATTCTTAAAGGGGAACACCACCTGGAATAAAAATAATGGGTCTGGCTGGAATCCAGAAAAAAATTTAATTTCCATTTTATCTGTGACACTGTGTACATAGTGAGGGAGCAGAACTCTAACCCTCAGCATGTAAAGGGTTAAATATGGAATATACTAAATTACCATATGTGCGGAGTTATATACCCTGTGTATTCAATATCTGTGTAGAATTTACTTTTGTGAATTGCATTTGGTGAAGTTCAATTTTTATATAATTCTCTATATAGTCATCTGATATAGGAGCACAGCTAAACTGATAGGGGAGTTTTCAGCTTGCTGACTGTTTCCAATAAGAACCAGCAGAATAGTGAGTACAGCTCTGGAGTATAATACAGGATGTAACTCAGGATCAGTACAGGATAAGTAATGTTATGTATGTACACAGTGACTGCACCAGCAGAATAGTGAGTGCAGCTCTGGAGTATAATACAGGATGTAACTCAGGATCAGTACAGGATAAGTAATGTAATGTATGTACACAGTGACTGTACCAGCAGAATAGTGAGCGCAGCTCTGGAGTATAATACAGGATGTAACTCAGGATCAGTACAGGATAAGTAATGTAATGTATGTACACAGTGACTGTACCAGCAGAATAGTGAGCGCAGCTCTGGAGTATAATACAGGATAAGTAATGTAATGTATGTACACAGTGACTGTACCAGCAGAATAGTGAGCGCAGCTCTGGAGTATAATACAGGATGTAACTCAGGATCAGTACAGGATAAGTAATATAATGTATGTACACAGTGACTGTACCAGCAGAATAGTGAGCGCAGCTCTGGAGTATAATACAGGATGTAACTCAGGATCAGTACAGGATAAGTAATGTAATGTATGTACACAGTGACTGTACCAGCAGAATAGTGAGCGCAGCTCTGGAGTATAATACAGGATAAGTAATGTAATGTATGTACACAGTGACTGCACCAGCAGAATAGTGAGTGCAGCTCTGGAGTATAATACAGGATGTAACTCAGGATCAGTACAGGATAAGTAATGTAATGTATGTACACAGTGACTGCACCAGCAGAATAGTGAGCGAGAGCTCTGGAGTATAATACAGGATGTAACTCAGGATCAGTACAGGATAAGTAATGTAATGTATGTACACAGTGACTGTACCAGCAGAATAGTGAGAGAGAGCTCTGGAGTATAATACAGGATGTAACTCAGGATCAGTACAGGATAAGTAATGTAATGTATGTACACAGTGACTGTACCAGCAGAATAGTGAGCGCAGCTCTGGAGTATAATACAGGATAAGTAATGTAATGTATGTACACAGTGACTGCACCAGCAGAATAGTGAGTGCAGCTCTGGAGTATAATACAGGATGTAACTCAGGATCAGTACAGGATAAGTAATGTAATGTATGTACACAGTGACTGCACCAGCAGAATAGTGAGCGAGAGCTCTGGAGTATAATACAGGATGTAACTCAGGATCAGTACAGGATAAGTAATGTTATGTATGTACACAGTGACTGTACCAGCAGAATAGTGAGTGCAGCTCTGGAGTATAATACAGGATAAGTAACGTAATGTATGTACACAGTGACTGCACCAGCAAAATAGTGAGCGCAGCTCTGGAGTATAATACAGGATAAGTAATGTAATGTATGTACACAGTGACTGTACCAGCAGAATAGTGAGCGCAGCTCTGGGGTATAATACAGGATAAGTAATGTAATGTATGTACACAGTGACTGCACCAGCAGAATAGTGAGTGCAGCTCTGGAGTATAATACAGGATGTAACTCAGGATCAGTACAGGATAAGTAATGTAATGTATGTACACAGTGACTGTACCAGCAGAATAGTGAGCGCAGCTCTGGAGTATAATACAGGATGTAACTCAGGATCAGTACAGGATAAGTAATGTAATGTATGTACACAGTGACTGTACCAGCAGAATAGTGAGCGCAGCTCTGGAGTATAATACAGGATGTAACTCAGGATCAGTACAGGATAAGTAATGTAATGTATGTACACAGTGACTGCACCAGCAGAATAGTGAGCGCAGCTCTGGAGTATAATACAGGATAAGTAATGTAATGTATGTACACAGTGACTGCACCAGCAGAATAGTGAGCGCAGCTCTGGAGTATAATACAGGATAAGTAATGTAATGTATGTACACAGTGACTGCACCAGCAGAATAGTGAGCGCAGCTCTGGAGTATAATACAGGATAAGTAATGTAATGTATGTACACAGTGACTGTACCAGCAGAATAGTGAGCGCAGCTCTGGAGTATAATACAGGATGTAACTCAGGATCAGTACAGGATAAGTAATGTAATGTATGTACACAGTGACTGCACCAGCAGAATAGTGAGCGCAGCTCTGGAGTATAATACAGGATATAACTCAGGATCAGTACAGGATAAGTAATGTGATGTATGTACACAGTGACTGCACCAGCAGAATAGTGAGCGCAGCTCTGGAGTATAATACAGGATAAGTAATGTAATGTATGTACACAGTGACTGTACCAGCAGAATAGTGAGTGCAGCTCTGGAGTATAATACAGGATGTAACTCAGGATCAGTACAGGATAAGTAATGTAATGTATGTACACAGTGACTGCACCAGCAGAATAGTGAGCGCAGCTCTGGAGTATAATACAGGATGTAACTCAGGATCAGTACAGGATAAGTAATGTAATGTATGTACACAGTCACTGTACCAGCAGAATAGTGAGCGCAGCTCTGGAGTATAATACAGGATGTAACTCAGGATCAGTACAGGATAAGTAATGTAATATATGTACACAGTGACTACATTGTATATTGAGGTTAATACTACAGTTTATGAAAATGGTCACATTGTATCTAAATGTGTTTATAATCTGTAACAATTGCATTTATAGGGCAGCTCTAATATATCATATATATGTCTTATATATAAATTTTCAGTAATTTTTCTGCCTCTTACAGGATCAGTACTATAACCCCTGCATCCCATCCTTGGGTCTCCGCAATGTTATTTACATCAATGAGACCCACACTCGGTACGTTCCTTTGTTTTCAGTGACTTCTTTTTACTTGGTTAAAACTCTGATAAATCAGTCTTTGTATTTCAGATTCTTTGACAATAATCATCCTGCGATTAGTTATAATGTGCTGAAGCTGCGGAGTTTGCGGTATCGGCTTCTATAGGTATATACTGTATAATGGGTACGGGGGAGAGTCACATTTATGGCTAATCCTCAGGACACCGGATCTTCTGTGGGATTTCTGGAGACGTCTGAGTGTCAGTTTTTGTCGTTCTCAGACAATTTAGAATCGGACAGAAAGGATCAGTCGATTCATGAGCTGTATACAGTATATACATATATATTACACAGGATCAGTCAGTACATGAGCTGTATTCAGTATATACATATATATTATGTGCTGTATATACATATATTACATGAGCTATATACTGTACAATGTATACATATATATTACACAGGATCAGTCAGTACATGAGCTGTATACAGTATATACATATATATTATGTGCTGTATACAGTATATACATATATATTACATGAGCTATATACTGTACAATGTATACATATATATTACACCGGATCAGTGAGTCCATGAGCTGTATACATTGTATACATCTATATCACACTGACTTATTATATAACTGTATCCTATATCTCGGTGTTATTCTATTGATGTAGACTTCACATACTTCTTGTACTTGGAGACTTCTGTACATTCAGGACATTTGCTGTGTAAATGTCACTTGATGATATTATCGGGTTTCGTAAGTCGCCGCTCAGTCCGTGACCCGCTCGCTCGCTTGTATAGACGGTGACGTTCTCTGCAAATATTGACACATTATGTAAAGTGAATGTTACAGAGTTAATATTTACAGTATTTTGTATCTCTTCTTGTGACGTTGACATTTAGTAACATTCTGGATCTGATCTGGAAACGGCAACGTTAGAGCAAAAGGTTCTACTATACGAAGCCCAGTGGCCCCCGGGGCCCCTGAAAAGTGTCATCCTGTCCTGTATAAATAAAGCTTGATCATTGTATAATTCGTCCTGCAGCTTTTCCAGTTTCTCAAAATTTTCTGCTTGCTGTCAGTGAGTGGTGGTTTTCATTGTTCCTCTCACAGATGAGGGGTTTGTTACATTGTATCAGTGTAGGTTCGAGCTATCGGCCTGGGGTGGAGGGGAGAGAATTATTTTACTGTGTCTTTATCTTATAGAGAATTATCTAGACTGATACATTGAAACAACCCATCAGCTGTGTGGACAGGACTAGATTGAAGCGGATTTTGAGTTTTTAGGTGCAAACAATAAAATATTTGTGTTCACTAGAAATGAGTCGAGATATTGAGAATGGAATTGAAGCGCCACATAAATTATACAGTGCCACCGCTATACACATAAGCCTGGACCCACTCTATTGTAATACAGGCTATGACGCACTGCGAGTTACCTAATGGCCCTCGCAGAGCAAGAGCACCAGAAGGCAAACTGAATTACAGTATTTTCTGTGAACTATGTGGCAGTATTATGTAGACTCAATGCTGCACTTTGTGTGTATGTGTGTGTATATATATATATATATATATATATATATATATATGCACGGTAACTACCTCTGAGATGTGTATGGCAGTATTATTTTTGCTCTGTATGGCTGTATTATATGGACTGTATATGACAGTGGTATTTTCTATGTGGCAGTTTTAAATGAGCTATATATGGCAGTAGTATTATTACATTATATGGTGGTATTATATGGCCTATTTATGGCTGTAGTATTTTAGCACTATATTGTGGCATTGTATGGACTATATATATATATATATATATATATATATATATATATATATATATATATATGCTGTAATATTTTTACCCTATATGGTGGTATTATATGGACCGGATGTGGCTGTAATATTTTGGCACTATATATGGTGGTATTATGGACTATATATGGCTGTAATATTTTAGCATTATATGGTGGTATTTTATGAACTATATATGGCTGTAATAATTTGTAATTATATGGTGATAATATTTTGGCACTATATGGTGGTATTCAGTGGGCTAAAATCATGAGAACTATCTTTCTATAATGGGAAGCCGAGGTCCTTGCTGTTCTGTAAACCTCGCCCTTCTGTACAATATAGGAGTGTGATAACATGTTAGCGCTATGTGCTGGTGGTCGCCGCCTGGTGCGGCAGGTTTATTCATTTACACAAGGCAGACCTGACCTGTTACATGTATATTATATGAGAAGCCGCCCTGTGACAGTGGAGTGTGGGGTCCTACCCCATATATCACCCCCTCCCCGTGTCTGAGCCTGTGAGAATATTTTATTACAGTTTTATTTAATTTTTACTAATTTTTTTTTTTTATAAATTAACTTTACACTGATCCATCTTGTGATTTCGCCTTCTCGCCGCGGTGTAGTCAGAACGTCCAGTGTGGTTACTGATTGTAGTGCGTTCTGTCCTCACCATGCAGTCATGTGACCTACAGTGATCTAGGGTGGTCATGGTGAGATATTTATGTCATGTGACCTCTCTAGGACGGCACGTCACACACATGTAGAGGCAGAATCTGACCTGTGGTTTATTAGTTAATTTTTATAGGTTTTTTTTTAAAGAATAAATTAACAAAAAATTTCCAAAATCGCAACATTTGGCTGATCTGTCGGACATTGTGTCTGTACATGAAATATCCTTACATGATCCGTGGTGCTGACCGTGCTCTGGTGCTGATCTTATCGTGGCCCTGCCAGTGGCCAGACTACCCCATAAATGATCCATCCAGTAGATGAGCGCGGCCCGGGGGGCGTTGTGTGTTTTGATCCTTGCTCTGACCTCACGTATCACCCTGTTTTCTCCCGCAGGCACCGCGGCTGGCTGGCTCGTCGCCTCTGTTATGTACTGTTTGTCCAGGAGCGCGATGTCAACAAGAGCATGTTCTGCAGCAACATGGCAGAGACGGTGCTGAACCAGAGCAGGTGGGTTAATGGGTAACCAGGGCGAGGTGACCCCATGTTTGCAGAGTGGTTATAAATACAATGTGTCCATATGGTGCAATCAATGTCCGGGCTCTAGGACCTGTGTCCCTCCAGGTGTCCTGACATGTACAGGGACTAGTTCACACCTGCTGCAGACCTGCAGATTATTGCCGCAAAATGTATCAATGTTTGGAAGATTCTTAACCTCTTGTTGACCACCCATTGACTATAGACATCTGAGCGGCGGCTGTTTATCTCTGCAAGGATGTACCGGTACAATATAGTGATGTCACTGACAGCCTGACCGGCCAGAGGGAAGGCAGAGGCGGTTTATTACAGTCCATCTGTATGTAGGTATGGAAGTCGCCATGATGCAGTTTGTCCCTGGCCCGGTGATCATGTGATCCGCTGTGGCCTGAGAGCTGCTGGGTCCTAGAGAACCCAGATCAGCTCCACATTGTATAGTAGGAGGTCGTATTATTCCTCCTGGAACTGAGACTAATGTATCAGGGGAGAGGGGAATTTAAAATGCCCCCCAAATGTCTAGTGTGATCTTATGGGAGTGCAAATGTGTAAAAATCAATAAAAATGAAGGCAAAAAATAATAAAAGTACATCATTACCCATTCACCCATATCAGTTTCTAGCCCTTCCCCCAGCGATACAAAACTGTCACCTACATGAAAATTACCATAACAGAGAGAGAAGCTAATTATATATATATATAAATGAAAAAATATTCCTCTTCTTCTTTTATTTTTTTGATAACATTTTCCCAAATACTTTGTAAAAAAAAAAAAAATAAAAAGCAAGAATAAAAATGGCATAAAACTAAAGCCCTGCGTATCGGAGAACAAAGATGCAAAAATTATTTGAGTATCCTGAATGAAAAAAATGCAAAACCGCACAAAAATGACTTTGTCAGGAAATGTCCCAAATCTGGTTTGGTAAATGAAGCTGGAATTGTGACTAGTGCTGCCCCCTAGTCCTGGGTGTTGTGACTAGTGCTGCCCCCTAGTCCTGGGTGTTGTGACTAGTGCTGCCCCCTAGTCCTGGGTATTGGGACTAGTGCTGCCCCCTAGTCCTGGGTGTTGTGTCTAGTGCTGCCCCCTAGTCCTGGGTGTTGTGACTAGTGCTGCCCCCTAATCCTGGGTGTTGTGTCTAGTGCTGCCCCCTAGTCCTGGGTGTTGTGTCTAGTGCTGCCCCCTAGTCCTGGGTGTTGTGACTAGTGCTGCCCCCTAGTCCTGGGTGTTGTGACTAGTGCTGCCCCCTAGTCCTGGGTGTTGTGTCTAGTGCTGCCCCCTAGTCCTGGGTGTTGTGTCTAGTGCTGCCCCCTAGTCCTGAGTGTTGTGTCTAGTGCTGCCCCCTAGTCCTGGGTGTTGTGACTAGTGCTGCCCCCTAGTCCTGGGTGTTGTGACTAGTGCTGCCCCCTAGTCCTGGGTGTTGTGACTAGTGCTGCCCCCTAGTCCTGGGTGTTGTGACTAGTGCTGCCCCCTAGTCCTGGGTGTTGTGTCTAGTGCTGCCCCCTAGTCCTGGGTGTTGTGTCTAGTGCTGCCCCCTAGTCCTGGGTGTTGTGTCTAGTGCTGCCCCCTAGTCCTGGGTGTTGTGACTAGTGCTGCCCCCTAGTCCTGGGTATTGGGACTAGTGCTGCCCCCTAGTCCTGGGTGTTGTGGCTAGTGCTGCCCCCTAGTCCTGGGTATTGGGACTAGTGCTGCCCCCTAGTCCTGGGTGTTGTGTCTAGTGCTGCCCCCTAGTCCTGGGTGTTGTGACTAGTGCTGCCCCCTAGTCCTGGGTGTTGTGACTAGTGCTGCCTCCTAGTCCTGGGTGTTGTGTCTAGTGCTGCCCCCTAGTCCTGGGTGTTGTGACTAGTGCTGCCCCCTAGTCCTGGATGTTGTGACTAGTGTTGCCCCCTAGTCCTGGGTGTTGTGACTAGTGCTGCCCCCTAGTCCTGGGTGTTGTGACTAGTTCTGCCCCCTAGTCCTGGGTGTTGTGACTAGTGCTGCCCCCTAGTCCTGGGTGTTGTGACTAGTGCTGCCCCCTAGTCCTGGGTGTTGTGACTAGTTCTGCCCCCTAGTCCTGGGTGTTGTGACTAGTGCTGCCCCCTAGTCCTGGGTATTGGGACTAGTGCTGCCCCCTAGTCCTGGGTGTTGTGACTAGTGTTGCCCCCTAGTCCTGGGTGTTGTGACTAGTTCTGCCCCCTAGTCCTGGGTGTTGTGACTAGTGCTGCCCCCTAGTCCTGGGTGTTGTGACTAGTGTTGCCCCCTAGTCCTGGGTGTTGTGACTAGTGCTGCCCCCTAGTCCTGGGTGTTGTGACTAGTGGTGCCCCCTAGTCCTGGGTGTTGTGACTAGTGTTGCCCCCTAGTCCTGGGTGTTGTGTCTAGTGCTGCCCCCTAGTCCTGGGTATTGTGACTAGTGCTGCC
>CAMRHE010000281.1:1837500-1895000 GCA_947044405.1 Leptodactylus fallax | reverse complement strand
CCTCTCCTCTCCCTCCTCTCCCCTCTCTTCTCCTCCTTTCCTTCCTCCCCCTCTCTCTTTTCCTCCTTTCCTTCCTCCTTTCCTTCCTCCTCTCCTCTCCCTCCTCTCCCCTCTCTCTTCTCCTCCTTTCCTTCCTCCTCCCCTCTCTCTTCTCCTCCTCCCCTCTCCCCTCTCTCTTCTCCTCCTCCCCTCTCTCTTCTCCTCCTTTCCTTCCTCCTTCCCTCTCTATTCTCCTCCTTTCCTTCCTCCTCCCCTCTCTAGTCTCCTCCTCCCCTCTCCCCTCTTTCTTCTCCTCCTCCCCTCTCTTCTCCTCCTTTCCTTCCTCCTCCCCTCTCTAGTCTCCTCCTTTCCTTCCTCCTCCCCTCTCCCCCCCTCTCTTCTCCTCCTTTCCTTCCTCCTCTCCTGTCCCTCCTCTCCCTTTCTCTTCTCCTCCTTTCCTTCCTCCTCCCCTCTCCCTCTCTCTTCTCCTCCTTTCCTTCCTCCTCCCCTCTCTCTCTCCTCCTTTCCTTCCTCCTCCCCTCTCTTTCTCCTCCTCCCCTCTCCCCTCTCTCTTCTCTCCTCCCCTCTCTCTCCTCCTCCTTTCCTTCCTCCTTCCCTCTCTATTCTCCTCCTTTCCTTCCTCCTCCCCTCTCTAGTCTCCTCCTCCCCTCTCCCCTCTCTTTTCTCCTCCTCCCCTCTCTCTCTCCTCCTTTCCTTCCTCCTCCCTCTCTCTTCTCCTCCTCCCCTCTCCCCTCTCTCTCCTCCTCCCTCTCTCTTCTCCTCCTTTCCTTCCTCCTTCCCTCTCTATTCTCCTCCTTTCCTTCCTCCTCCCCTCTCTTCTCCTCCTCCCCTCTCCCCTCTCTCTTCTAATCCTCCCCTCTCCCCTCTCTCTTCTCCTCCTTTCCTTCCTCCTCCCCTCTCTCTTCTCCCCCCCCCCCCCCTCTCTCTTTCCTCCTCTCCTTCCTTCTCTCCTCTCCCTCCTCTCCCTCTCTCTCTCCTCCTTTCCTTCCTCCTCCCTCTCTCTTCTCCTCCTCCCCTCTCCCCTCTCTCTTTTCCTCCTTTCCTTCCTCCTCCCTCTCTCTTCTCCTCCTCCCCTCTCCCCTCTCTCTTCTCCTCCTTTCCTTCCTCCTCCCCTCTCTTCTCCTCCCCCCTCTCCCTCTCTTCTCCTCCTTTCCTTCCTCCTCCCCTCTCTTCTCCTCCTCCCCTCTCCCCTCTCTTCTCCTCCTTTCCTTCCTCCTCCCCTCTCTCTTCTCCTCCTTTCCTCCTCCCCTCTCTCTTCTCCTCCTTTCCTTCCTCCTCCCTCTCTCTTCTCCTCCTCCCCTCTCCCCTCTCTTCTCCTCCTTTCCTTCCTCCTCCCCTCTCCCCTCTCTCTTCTCCTCCTTTCCTTCCTCCTCTCTTGTCCCTCCTCTCCCTCTCTCTTCTCCTCCTTTCCTTCCTCCCCCCTCTCCCCTCTCTCTCTCCTTCCTCCTCTCCTCTCCCTCCTCTCCCCTCTCTTCTCCTCCTTTCCTTCCTCCTCCCCTCTCTCTTTTCCTCCTTTCCTTCCTCCTCTCCTCTCCCTCCTCTCCCCTCTCTCTTCTCCTCCTTTCCTCCTCCTCCCTCTCTCTTCTCCTCCTCTCCTCTCCCCTCTCTCTTCTCCTCCTTTCCTTCCTCCTCCCCTCTCCCCTCTCTCTTCTCCTCCTTTCCTTCCTCCTCTCTTGTCCCTCCTCTCCCTCTCTCTTCTCCTCCTTTCCTTCCTCCCCCCTCTCCCCTCTCTCTTCTCCTTCCTCCTCTCCTCTCCCTCCTCTCCCCCTCTCTTCTCCTCCTTTCCTTCCTCCTCCTCTCTCTTTTCCTCCTCCTGTCTCCTCTCTCTTCTCCTCCTTTCCTTCCTCCTCCCCTCTCCCCTCTCTCTTCTCCTCCTCCTGTCTCCCCTCTCTCTTCTCCTCCTCTCCTCTCCCTTTCTTCTCCTCCTTTCCTTCCTCCTCCCCTCTCTTTCTCCTCCTCCCCTCTCCTCTCTCTTCTCCTCCTTTCCTTCCTCCTCCCCTCTCTCTTCTCCTCCTCCCCTCTCCCTCTCTCTTCTCCTCCTCCCCTCTCCCCTCTCTTCTCCTCCTCCCCTCTCCCCTCTCTCTTCTCCTCCTCCCCTCTCCCTCTCTCTTCTCCTCCTTTCCTTCCTCCTCCCCTCTCTAGTCTCCTCCTCCCCTCTCCCCTCTTTCTTCTCCTCCTCCCTCTCTTCTCCTCCTTTCCTTCCTCCTCCCCTCTCAGTCTCCTCCTTTCCTTCCTCCTCCCCTCTCCCCCCTCTCTTCTCCTCCTTTCCTTCCTCCTCTCCTGTCCCTCCTCTCCCTTTCTCTTCTCCTCCTTTCCTTCCTCCTCCCCTCCCCTCTCTCTTCTCCTCCTTTCCTTCCTCCTCCCTCTCTCTTCTCCTCCTTTCCTTCCTCCTCCCCTCTCTTCTCCTCCTCCCCTCTCTCTTCTCCTCCTTTCCTTCCTCCTTCCCTCTCTATTCTCCTCCTTTCCTTCCTCCTCCCCTCTCTAGTCTCCTCCTCCCCTCTCCCCTCTCTCTTCTCCTCCTCCCCTCTCTCTTCTCCTCCTTTCCTTCCTCCTCCCCTCTCTAGTCTCCTCCTTTCCTTCCTCCTCCCCTCCCCCCCTCTCTTCTCCTCCTTTCCTTCCTCCTCTCCTGTCCCTCCTCTCCCTTTCTCTTCTCCTCCTTTCCTTCCTCCTCCCCTCTCCCTCTCTTCTCCTCCTTTCCTTCCTCCTCCCCTCTCTATTCTCCTCCTTTCCTTACTCCTCCCCTCTCTCTTCTCCTCCTCCCCTCCCCTCTCTCTTCTCCTCCTCCCCTCTCTCTTCTCCTCCTTTCCTTCCTCCTTCCCTCTCTATTCTCCTCCTTTCCTTCCTCCTCCCCTCTCTTCTCCTCCTCCCCCCTCTCCCCTCTCTCTTCTAATCCTCCCCTCTCCCCTCTCTCTTCTCCTCCTTTCCTTCCTCCTCCCCTCTCTCTTCTCCTCCCCCCCCTCCCCTCTATCTTCTCCTCCTCTCCTTCCTTCTCTCCTCTCCCTCCTCTCCCTCTCTCTTCTCCTCCTTTCCTTCCTCCTCCCCTCTCTCTTCTCCTCCTCCCCTCTCCCCTCTCTCTTCTCCTCCTTTCCTTCCTCCTCCCCTCTCTCTTCTCCTCCTCCCCTCTCCCCTCTCTCTTCTCCTCCTTTCCTTCCTCCTCCCCTCTCTCTTCTCCTCCTCCCCTCTCCCCTCTCTCTTCTCCTCCTTTCCTTCCTCCTCCCCTCTCTCTCTCCTCCTCCCCTCTCCCCTCTCTCTTCTCCTCCTTTCCTTCCTCCTCCCCTCTCTCTTCTCCTCCTTTCCTCCTCCCCTCTCTCTTCTCCTCCTTTCCTTCCTCCTCCCCTCTCTTCTCCTCCTCCCCTCTCCCCTCTCTCTTCTCCTCCTTTCCTTCCTCCTCCCCTCTCCCCCTCTCTTCTCCTCCTTTCCTTCCTCCTCTCTTGTCCCTCCTCTCCCTCTCTCTTCTCCTCCTTTCCTTCCTCCCCCTCTCCCCTCTCTCTTCTCCTTCCTCCTCTCCCCTCTCTCTTCTCCTCCTTTCCTTCCTCCTCCCCTCTCTCTTTTCCTCCTTTCCTTCCTCCTCTCCTCTCCCTCCTCTCCCCTCTCTCTTCTCCTCCTTTCCTTCCTCCTCCCCTCTCTCTTCTCCTCCTCTCCTCTCCCCTCTCTCTTCTCCTCCTTTCCTTCCTCCTCCCCTCTCCCCTCTCTCTTCTCCTCCTTTCCTTCCTCCTCTCTTGTCCCTCCTCTACCTCTCTCTTCTCCTCCTTTCCTTCCTCCCCCCTCTCCCCTCTCTCTTCTCCTTCCTCCTCTCCTCTCCCTCCTCTCCCCTCTCTCTTCTCCTCCTTTCCTTCCTCCTCCCCTCTCTCTTTTCCTCCTCCTGTCTCCCCTCTCTTTCTCCTCCTTTCCTTCCTCCTCCCCTCTCCCCTCTCTCTTCTCCTCCTCCTGTCTCCCCTCTCTCTTCTCCTCCTCTCCTCTCCCCTCTCTCTTCTCCTCCTTTCCTTCCTCCTCCCCTCTCTCTTCTCCTCCCTCCCCCCCCCTCTCTCTTCTCCTCCTTTCCTTCCTCCTCCCCTCTCTCTTCTCCTCCTCCCCTCTCCCCTCTCTCTTCTCCTCCTTTCCTTCCTCCTCCCCTCTCTCTTCTCCTCCTCCCCTCTCCCCTCTCTTTCTCCTCCTCCCCTCTCCCCTCTCTCTTCTCCTCCTCCCCTCTCCCCTCTCTCTTCTCCTCCTTTCCTTCCTCCTCCCCTCTCCCCTCTCTCTTCTCCTCCTTTCCTTCCTCCTCTCTTGTCCCTCCTCTCCCTCTCTCTTCTCCTCCTTTCCTTCCTCCCCCCTCTCCCCTCTCTCTTCTCCTTCCTCCTCTCCTCTCCCTCCTCTCCCCTCTCTCTTTTCCTCCTTTCCTTCCTCCTCCCCTCTCTCTTTTCCTCCTTTCCTTCCTCCTCTCCTCTCCCTCCTCTCCCCCTCTCTCTTCTCCTCCTTTCCTTCCTCCTTCTTCCCTCTCTCTTTTCCTCCTCCTGTCTCCCCTCTCTCTTCTCCTCCTTTCCTTCCTCCTCCCCTCTCCCCTCTCTCTTCTCCTCCTCCTGTCTCCCCTCTCTTTCTCCTCCTCTCCTCTCCCTCTCTCTTCTCCTCCTTTCCTTCCTCCTCCCCTCTCTCTCTCCTCCTCCCCTCTCCCCTCTCTCTTCTCCTCCTCCCCTCTCCCCTCTCTTTCTCCTCCTCCCCTCTCCCCTCTCTCTTCTCCTCCTTTCCTTCCTCCTCCCCTCTCTCTTTTCCTCCTCCTGTCTCCCCTCTCTCTTCTCCTCCTTTCCTTCCTCCTCCCCTCTCCCCTCTCTCTTCTCCTCCTCCTGTCTCCCCTCTCTCTTCTCCTCCTCTCCTCTCCCTCTCTCTCTTCTCCTCCTTTCCTTCCTCCTCCCCTCTCTCTTCTCCTCCTCCCCCTCCCCTCTCTCTTCTCCTCCTCCCCTCTCCCCTCTCTCTTCTCCTCCTCCCCTCTCCCCTCTCTCTTCTCCTCCTTTCCTTCCTCCTCCCCTCTCTCTTTTCCTCCTCCTGTCTCCCCTCTCTCTTCTCCTCCTTTCCTTCCTCCTCCCCTCTCCCCTCTCTCTTCTCCTCCTCCTGTCTCCCCTCTCTCTTCTCCTCCTCTCCTCTCCCCTCTCTCTTCTCCTCCTTTCCTTCCTCCTCCCCTCTCTCTTCTCCTCCTCCCCTCTCCCCTCTCTCTTCTCCTCCTCCCCTCTCCCCTCTCTCTTCTCCTCCTTTCCTTCCTCCCCCCCCCTCCTCCTTCCTGTATTTTGGTGACCTCCAGCACGTTGCACGTCTTATACATTGTTTTTCCTCTCTGCAGACTGACGGGTTGGGTTCTCCTTAAACTCTTCAATGGATTCTTCTGGAACATTCAGATCCACAAGGGTCAGATGGAGATGGTGAAGAAAGCGGCCAGCGAGGTACTTGTAGTCATCCCTGTCTTATGGATGACAGTTTCTGCACTGTTCACATTGGGCAGGTTTTTGGTGCAGCAGTTCCTCAGGCACCATCGATGAGTCCGGTGACTCTTCTAGCTCCAGTTTATAAATGTTCCTCTAATTACTTTTGGCCATTTAGAGGAATTTTGAGTCTGAACAGTAACAAGGGCGACGTTTTCAGAGCGCGCTCCAGTCTGACGTGACGGAGACGTGGTGACTCCTGATGTATGTTGTGTGACTCCACGTGTTCACCGCCAGTCATGTGACTGACCCCGGGTCCTCTGCTCTTCTCTTCCTGCAGATGAAGGCTCCTCTCATCTTCCTCCCCGTTCACAAGTCTCACATCGATTACCTGCTGCTCACCTTCGTCTTGTTCTGCCATAACGTTAAGGCCCCGCACATCGCAGCCGGGAACAACCTCAACATCCCAATCTTCAGGTTAGTACAGGAGTCATTTAGCTTCAATCTGACTGTGTGTCAGTCTTTACTGTTCTGTCATTCTATTCATAAAGCAGAAGCATCTCCCTCTGACCAGTCTTTGCTTCTTACTCCACAGCACATTAATCCACTTACTTGGCGGATTCTTCATCCGGCGGAGACTGGACGAGACCCCGGATGGCAAGAAGGACGTTCTGTACCGCTCCCTGCTGCACGGGGTACAGGCCGGGTCATGTGACCCTTATTACGCACCGAGATATTAATAGTCTGATTACACGGCAGCTACTGAAATAACCAGACTGCATGGGCTTAGATACGCCTGCAGAGCACGACACATGGTAGGATTAGATACATTGGCTTAGAAGTCACTATCACACATGATAGACTTAGTTACACAGCTCAGCAGACAGTATCACACCTGATAGGCTTAGATACATTGGCTGAGCAGTCAGTACCATATGATAGGATTACATACATTGGCTGAAAAGTCACTATCACACATGATAGGATTAGATACACAGCGCAGCAGACGGTATCACACATGATAGGATTAGATACACAGGTTAGCAGACAATATCCCACATCATAGGATTAGATACACAGTGCAGCAGACAGTATCACACATAATAGGCTTAGATATATTGGCTGAGCAGTCAGTATCATACACGATAGGCTTAGATACATTGGCTGAGCAGTCAGTATCACACATGATAGACTTAGATACTTTAGCTGAGCAGCCGGTATCACACATGATAGGCTTAGATACATCGTCTGAGCAGTCAGTATCACACACGATAGGCTTAGATACATTGTCTGAGCAGTCAGTATCATACACGATAGGCTTAGATACATCGGCTGAGCAGTCAGTATCATACACGATAGGCTTAGATACATTGGCTGAGCAGTCAGTATCACACACGATAGGCTTAGATACGTTGGCTGAGCAGTCAGTATCACACACGATAGGCTTAGATACATTGGCTGAGCAGTCAGTATCACACATGATAGACTTAGATACTTTAGCTGAGCAGCCAGTATCACACACGATAGGCTTAGATACATCGGCTGAGCAGTCAGTATCACACACGATAGACTTAAATACGTTGGCTGAGCAGTCAGTATCACATACGATAGGCTTAGATACGTTGGCTGAGGAGTCAGTATCACACACGATAGGCTTAGATACATTGGCTGAGCAGTCAGTATCACACACGATAGGCTTAGATACATTGGCTGAGCAGTCAGTATCACACACGATAGGCTTAGATACATCGGCTGAGCAGTCAGTATCACACACGATAGACTTAAATACGTTGGCTGAGCAGTCAGTATCACATACGATAGGCTTAGATACGTTGGCTGAGGAGTCAGTATCACACACGATAGGCTTAGATACATTGGCTGAGCAGTCAGTATCACACACGATAGGCTTAGATACATTGGCTGAGCAGTCAGTATCACACACGATAGGCTTAGATACATTGGCTGAGCAGTCAGTATCACACACGATAGGCTTAGATACATTGGCTGAGCAGTCAGTATCACACACGATAGGCTTAGATACATTGGCTGAGCAGTCAGTATCACACACAGTGGTCCCGGATTTCTTTTCCACTTCTCCATTCCGCAGTGATGTTGCGGCGCCCCCTTGTGGCGACTTCCTATTGTATTTCCTTACTTACCTCTGTGGTTGCACTGTTGTTAACTCTTCATTGTCTGTATCTTCCAGTACATCGAGCAGCTCCTTTGCCGCCATCAGTTCCTGGAGATCTTCCTGGAGGGGACGCGCTCTCGCAGTGGGAAGACGTCTTGTGGCAGGGCGGGGCTGCTCTCCGTCGTTGTGGACACGCTGTGCTGTAGTTCTGTCCCCGACGTCCTCATCATTCCGGTGGGAATTTCCTACGATCGCATCATAGAAGGACATTATAACAGCGAGCAGCTGGTGAGTGTCGCGGCGGCGTCTGGTACGGGGTCAGACATGGCCGCTCTGGGTCTAGTCACTGACCACAACCTCTCCTGATGTCCTAGGGGAAGCCCAAGAAGGACGAGAGCCTGTGGGGCATCGCCAGGGGGGTCTTCAGGATGCTGAGGAAGAACTACGGCTGCGTCCGCATGGACTTCGCACAGCCCTTCTCTCTGAAAGTAAGTGAACCCCCATTGTGAAGACGTCGAGCCTTCTCGTGTCTGATTCTGGTAAAGCTGGGTGACAATATAACTGCCATGACATCCCCACCAAGCTTTCTCTCACATCACTAAACGGGAGTCTGGGAAAGCTGGGTGACAACTCCATAAATACAATACTGGCTGTCACTCTGCTTTCCAAAAATTGGACAATAAAGTTTTTAATGTCTATAAAGTGAGACTTCTTTGTGGTTGCTGATACTTGTAGTTCTTCACAAACTGTGGCGATGTCTTTACAGGAATATCTGGAGAGTCAGAGACAGAAGCCGAGCCCTGCCCCCGTGTGCCTGGAGCAAGCGCTGCTGCCTGCAATCCTCTCCTCCAGGTGGGGCCCCCACATACAACCTTTTATAGTCCTTCGCACAACTGAAGGTTTGTTACAATTGTATCCTGTCTAAACAGCTTGGACTCCAGATTGATACATTTTACCCAGACTGATACAACGCTTGTCACAATGTATCTGGAGCAGAGAGTAAGAAATTATGTGCAGGACAAGGACAGGGTGCAGGGTCACAGCTGAGGGTTTGGTACAGTTGTATCAGGTCTAGACAATCCTCTGTGAACTGTCTGAACTCCGGACTGACACATTGTAACGAGAGCAGGAGACAGATTTGAAGCAGAAATATTTGCAGTTCTGAAGACTGAACAGCTCCATAATGAGAGCAGCGGTGCATGAGATTCGTTACAGTGTGACGCTGGATTTGATGCGTTTCTTACTTTACATTCACTTCTAGACCAACTGATGCTGTGACTGAGAATGTGGTCAGCGCCACGCCCGACCTGAGAGTGGACGGGCCCGTCAGGAGGCAAATCATCACCAACCTGGCCAATCACGTCCTGTTCAGTAAGTGGCAAGTAATATTACATGTGTACAGGAGGGGGCAGGACAGTCTATTACTATCTGTTATCAGCCATGTCAGGAGGGGAGAGGCCGACTGTAGGACAGGGGAATACAATCTATTACTATCTGTTATCAGTCACGTCAGGAGGGGAGAGGCCGACTGTAGGACAGGGGAATACAATCTATTACTATCTGTTATCAGCCATGTCAGGAGAGGCCGACTGTAGGACAGGGGAATACAACCTATTACTATCTGTTATCAGCCATGTCAGGAGGAGAGAGGCCGACTGTAGGACAGGGGAATACAATCTATTACTATCTGTTATCAGCCATGTCAGGAGAGGAGAGGCCGACTGTAGGACAGAGGAATACAATCTATTACTATCTGTTATCAGCCACGTCAGGAGGAGAGAGGCCGACTGTAGGACAGGGGAATACAATCTATTACTATCTGTTATCAGCCATGTCAGGAGAGGAGAGGCCGACTGTAGGACAGGGGAATACAATCTATTACTATCTGTTATCAGCCACGTCAGGAGGGGAGAGGCCGACTGTAGGACAGGGGAATACAATCTATTACTATCTGTTATCAGCCATGTCAGGAGAGGCCGACTGTAGGACAGGGGAATACAACCTATTACTATCTGTTATCAGCCATGTCAGGAGGGGAGAGGCCGACTGTAGGACAGGGGAATACAATCTATTACTATCTGTTATCAGCCATGTCAGGAGGGGAGAGGCCGACTGTAGGACAGGGGAATACAATCTATTACTATCTGTTATCAGCCACGTCAGGAGGGGAGAGGCCGACTGTAGGACAGGGGAATACAATCTATTACTATCTGTTATCAGCCATGTCAGGAGGGGAGAGGCCGACTGTAGGACAGGGGAATACAATCTATTACTATCTGTTATCAGCCACGTCAGGAGAGGCCGACTGTAGGACAGGGGAATACAATCTATTACTATCTGTTATCAGCCACGTCAGGAGAGGAGAGGCCGACTGTAGGACAGGGGAATACAATCTATTACTATCTGTTATCAGCCATGTCAGGAGGGGAGAGGCCGACTGTAGGACAGGGGAATACAATCTATTACTATCTGTTATCAGCCATGTCAGGAGGGGAGAGGCCGACTGTAGGACAGGGTAATACAATCTATTACTATCTGTTATCAGCCATGTCAGGAGGGGAGAGGCCGACTGTAGGACAGGGGAATACAATCTATTACTATCTGTTATCAGCCATGTCAGGAGAGGCCGACTGTAGGACAGAGGAATACAATCTATTACTATCTGTTATCAGCCATGTCAGGAGGAGAGAGGCCGACTGTAGGACAGGGGAATACAATCTATTACTATCTGTTATCAGCCATGTCAGGAGAGGAGAGGCCGACTGTAGGACAGGGGAATACAATCTATTACTATCTGTTATCAGCCACGTCAGGAGAGGAGAGGCCGACTGTAGGACAGGGGAATACAATCTATTACTATCTGTTATCAGCCATGTCAGGAGGGGAGAGGCCGACTGTAGGACAGGGGACTGCAATCTATTACTATCTGTTATCAGCCATGTCAGGAGAGGCCGACTGTAGGGCAGGGGAATACAATCTATTACTATCTGTTATCAGCCATGTCAGGAGGGGAGAGGCCGACTGTAGGACAGGGGAATACAATCTATTACTATCTGTTATCAGCCACGTCAGGAGAGGAGAGGCCGACTGTAGGACAGGGGAATACAATCTATTACTATCTGTTATCAGCCATGTCAGGAGGGGAGAGGCCGACTGTAGGACAGGGGACTGCAATCTATTACTATCTGTTATCAGCCATGTCAGGAGAGGCCGACTGTAGGGCAGGGGAATACAATCTATTACTATCTGTTATCAGCCACGTCAGGAGAGGAGAGGCCGACTGTAGGACAGGGGAATACAATCTATTACTATCTGTTATCAGCCATGTCAGGAGGGGAGAGGCCGACTGTAGGACAGGGGAATACAATCTATTACTATCTGTTATCAGCCATGTCAGGAGAGGCCGACTGTAGGACAGGGGAATACAATCTATTACTATCTGTTATCAGCCATGTCAGGAGGGGAGAGGCCGACTGTAGGACAGGGGAATACAATCTATTACTATCTGTTATCAGCCATGTCAGGAGAGGAGAGGCCGACTGTAGGACAGGAGAATACAATCTATTACTATCTGTTATCAGCCACGTCAGGAGGGGAGAGGCCGACTGTAGGACAGGGGAATACAATCTATTACTATCTGTTATCAGCCATGTCAGGAGGGGAGAGGCCGACTGTAGGACAGGGGAATACAATCTATTACTATCTGTTATCAGCCATGTCAGGAGAGGAGAGGCCGACTGTAGGACAGGGGAATACAATCTATTACTATCTGTTATCAGCCATGTCAGGAGGGGAGAGGCCGACTGTAGGACAGGGGAATACAATCTATTACTATCTGTTATCAGCCACGTCAGGAGAGGAGAGGCCGACTGTAGGACAGGGGAATACAATCTATTACTATCTGTTATCAGCCATGTCAGGAGGGGAGAGGCCGACTGTAGGACAGGGGAATACAATCTATTACTATCTGTTATCAGCCATTTCTCTGTTTCCTTTAGCGGCTGACCAGTGCTGCGCTGTCATGTCCACCCACATTGTCGCCTGCCTGCTCTTGTACCGCTATCGGGAGGTGAGTCTTGGTCTCTGTTCTTCTCCATGTTGTGCTTGTCTCCGGCCCTCTGACCGCTGGCTGACGTGTCTCCGCAGGGTGTGAGCCTCTCGGTGCTGGTGGAGGACTTCTTCTCCATGAAGGAGGAGGTCTTGGCCCGAGACTTTGACCTGGGCTTCTCTGGCAGCTGTGAGGACGTGGTCATGCACGCCATCCACCTCCTGGGTAACTCCGTGGTCATCACCCACACCGCCCCCGGCAGCGAGTTCTTCATCGCCCCCAACACCAACATCCCGGCTGTGTTTGAACTGAACTTCTACAGTAATGGAGTCCTTCACGTCTACATCACCGAGGCCATTGTGGGTGAGTCTCCGGGGATCTGAGGATCTCTTCTCTGATAGCAGTATTATACAGATTACATAGCAGGGGGAGTCCCCTCTAGTCCCCTCCAGAGCTGCGCTCACTGTTTAGTCTGTGCTTTGGTTACTCCCTTGCAGTCATGTGGTGCAGTTGCTGGGGTAATCCTATGGGTGACTGTATTTTGGGTGGGGTCCTCCTCTCCTGTCAGGGTCTTGATGATGATTTTTCCTCTGCAGCCAGCGCTCTGCACGTGGAGCTGAACAGGAGGACGACGGACATGACTTTGGGATCCTCTGAAGGGACCGTCAGCCAGGAGAGACTGCTCCGCACCGCTGCCGCCTTGTGCTACCTGCTGTCTAATGAAGGAACCATTGCCCTGGTCAGTGAGAGGTCCCGGAGTCGCAGCTTAGTGTCCGTCACTGGCTCAGGGTTATAAGTGTCATGTATGAAGCTGAGGAACACGTACCAGCTAATAGGATGTGAAAGGCACTGGCGCCCCCTGCTGATGGCCCTGGAAACAGTGGTGGTGTCCCCCATAATCACCTGTACTCCAGGGGCCCCACAGGCTGGGAATAGGGTCAATAATTGTTCAGCATTTGACTGGGAATCCCAATGTAACAAAGCAAATATATAAAACCGCCATAGACTACAGTAATGGGTTAAACACACAGTGCCCATGTAATGGAGTCATACAGTGGTCAAATAATACCGCCACACAATGTACATGTAATAGTGTCATATAGTGGTGATATAATACTGCCAGACAGTGCCCATGTATTAGTCGTACAGTAGTAAAATAAAACCGCCACACAGTGCCCATGTAATAGTTATACAGTGGTTAGATAATACCCCCACACAGTGCCCATGTAATAGTTATACAGTGGTCAGATAATACCACCACACAGTGCCCATGTAATAGTTATACAGTGGTCAGATAATACCCCCACACAGTGCCCATGTAATAGTTATACAGTGGTCAGATAATACCACCACACAGTGCCCATGTAATAGTTATACAGTGGTCAGATAATACCGCCACACAGTGCCCATGTAATAGTTATACAGTGGTCAGATAATACCGCCACACAGTGCCCATGTAATAGTTATACAGTGGTCAGATAATACCGCCACACAGTGCCCATGTAATAGTTATACAGTGGTCAGATAATACCACCACACAGTGCCCATGTAATAGTTATACAGTGGTCAGATAATACCGCCACACAGTGCCCATGTAATAGTAATACAGTGGTCAGATAATACCGCCACACAGTACCCATGTAATAGTTATACAGTGGTCAGATAATACAGCCACACAGTGCCCATGTAATAGTTATACAGTGGTCAGATAATACCGCCACACAGTGCCCATGTAATAGTAATACAGTGGTCAGATAATACCGCCACACAGTGCCCATGTAATAGTTATACAGTGGTCAGATAATACCGCCACACAGTGCCCATGTAATAGTTATACAGTGGTCAGATAATACCGCCACACAGTGCCCATGTAATAGTTATACAGTGGTCAGATAATACTGCCACACAGTGCCCATGTAATAGTTATACAGTGGTCAGATAATACCGCCACACAGTGCCCATGTAATAGTTATACAGTGGTTAGATAATACTGTCACACAGTGCCCATGTAATAGTTATACAGTGGTCAGATAATACCGCCACACAGTGCCTGTGTATACTCAGGTAATACCACCTTATGTTCATGTCTTGTAACGATGTTGGTTTTCAGACAGGACGTGACTGGGTAGAGGATTGAGATGTAAATCCTTCTGTTTTGCAGCCTTGTCAGATGTTCTACCAGGTGTGCCACGAGGCCGTCCAGCGGCTCATCACATACGGGGTCCTCTTGGTGGCCGAGGTAATGGCTGTGCCTGCATTATTCACTAACCTTTAGATTATTATCATGTCCTCTACTCCAGTCACATCCAGAGCTGCATTTCTTGTTTCTTCTCAGGCTGCAGGATCTGAATTGTTAGTTCACTGTCTAGATTGGGGGAGATGTAAAATGTTTAACTCAAAATCCCCTTGGCAGGAGGTTTAATACATATCACGCAGGGCTGCATGCACATACAAGCTGACATGTCAGCTGAGGTTACACCCAAAACCTTAATAAAAGAGCGAGATCCAGGTGCAAAGATCATATAACCCGCACGTGTGTCTACAACAGCAGCTTGTGCTCTCAAAACACTGGAACAGAAGCCATGCAGTGTTTGGCCGCCCTCCACTAATGTGTTACACATATCCCCTGCACCCGGCCAAAAGCTACTAAGCAAGTACAATCTCATATTTCTGAAACTGCAGCCCCTGCTGTATATAAAAATACAAGTGAATAATTCACACACAAGCACCCTCGTGCAGCATTGCAGCAGATGGTGACTGTAAGCGAGAAGACAAATCTGCAACTAAAAAGTGCAATAAAGCAGAAGTCTTATACAAACAAAATATAGCTTGTGCGGAGTTACATATAATAGATACATATCACACGTCCATATACATATAATAGATACATATCACACGTCCATATAATAGATACATATCACACGTCCATATAATAGATACATATCACACGTCCATATAATAGATACATATCACACGTCCATATAATAGATACATATCACACATCCATATAATAGATACATATCACACATATACATATAATAGATACATATCACACGTCCATATACATATAATAGATACATATCACACGTCCATATAATAGATACATATCACACATATACATATAATAGATACATATCACACGTCCATATAATAGATACATATCATACATCCATATAATAGATACATATCACACGTCCATATACATATAATAGATACATATCACACGTCCATATAATAGATACATATCACACATCCATATAATAGATACATATCACACATATACATATAATAGATACATATCACACGTCCATATACATATAATAGATACATATCACACGTCCATATAATAGATACATATCACACATATACATATAATAGATACATATCACACGTCCATATAATAGATACATATCACACATATACATATAATAGATACATATCACACATATACATATAATAGATACATATCACACGTCCATATAATAGATACATATCATACATCCATATAATAGATACATATCACACATATACATATAATAGATACATATCACACATATACATATAATAGATACATATCACACATATACATATAATAGATACATATCACACATATACATATAATAGATACATATCACACGTCCATATAATAGATACATATCATACATCCATATAATAGATACATATCACACATATACATATAATAGATACATATCACACGTCCATATACATATAATAGATACATATCACACATCCATATAATATATACATATCACACGTCCATATACATATAATAGATACATATCACACGTCCATATAATAGATACATATCACACATATACATATAATAGATACATATCACACGTCCATATAATAGATACATATCACACGTCCATATAATAGATACATATCACACATATACATATAATAGATACATATCACACGTCCATATAATAGATACATATCACACGTCCATATAATAGATACATATCACACATATACATATAATAGATACATATCACACGTCCATATAATAGATACATATCACACATCCATATAATAGATACATATCACACATAAATATACATATCATACATATACATATAATAGATACATATCACACGTCCATATAATACATATCACACATACATATACATGTCATACATATACAGTACATATAATAGATACATATCACACGTCCATATAATAGATACATATACATAAACAGATACATGTGATACATATACAGTAATATAAATATAATAGATGTATAATACTTATAGGTATCACATGTACATATCATACATATACATATCACATATACATATCACACGTACATATACATACAGTATAAGATACATGTCATACATATACGGTACATATAAGTATAATAGATATAATATGCTTATCACATGTACATATTATACATATACTGTACATATCACACGTACATATCATGCATACATATTACACATACATATCACATGTACATATCTTGTGTACATATACATACATATCGCATGTACGGATCGTGCGTACATATCACATGCACATATCTGCCTACATATTACACATATCACAAGTGTGTGTTACAGAAATGCTAAGACTGCAGGAATGAGGCTGCCAATAACCACAGGCTTGTTTTACATGGAAGACTCTCGCTTTAAGGAAAGTACAAGATCACATATGTAGTTGCGATGCAGCCGGAGATATAACCAGTTGTAGACGCAGTCGTCAGTGACAGCTACAGGTGCAGTTTATGCAGCATTCACTTCAGCTGCCTCTATCTCCGGCTCTATTGCAGAGCTGACGTTACAGCTGAAAGTCTTATCTATAAAACAAGCCCCAGGTCGTATCTCTAGCTCCTGTGAGGAATGTAATATGGCCAGCTGAAGACACGGCAGCAGTACACGCAGCTGTCACATCACCTGCCTCTATCTCCGGCTGTATGGCAGAGCTCTAGTCCCAGAATCGTGCTGAAGATGAAAGTCTTATCTATAAAACAAGCCCCAGATTGTATCCTTGGCTGTTATTTAGCCTGAGCTATAGCCCTCTGTATCCAGGATGTATCTCTTATGATCTTGGTTATTTCTGCGCCTTCCTGGCAGGATGTATAAGAGAGATCCTTGGGAAGGAAAGGGTTAATCCTGTAAAACGGTCTGACGAAGAAAGCCAAAAATGGTCTGGGGTCTTATTTGGGCTGATGGGGCTGTGACCGTCTGCAGTGCTGATGAATCACTATTAATGGTTAGTAGAGATGGGAGTGCAGCTTTGGATGTGACTAGAGTATAAGATTTGACCTGCAGGAATGTATCTGATATTACAGATTGGGGGATTAGTTAAATGAACTTGAGTTTGTATTTTTTATGTTTCAGGAAGATCAGGAGGACGGGAGTCCGAATCTTGGCGAGTCCACCTGGGACAACAAGATGGCGGAGCATGTGCGCTGGAGGAGCGATGAGGAGGATGAAGACAGCGATTTCGGAGAGGAGCAAAGAGATCGTTATTTAAAGGTGCAAAAATCCCTTCTAGTCACCGTTCTTCTTACTAGTCACATCATGCTTCTATCTAGTCACTGATCCCCCTACTAGTCACATCAGGCTCCCACATCTAGTTACCATCTCCCTTACTGGTCACAGCAGGCTACCTCCTCCATTTACCACCCTTCTAGTCACCGTTCTTCTTACTAGTCACATCATGCTTCTATCTAGTCACTGATCCCCCTACTAGTCACATCAGGCTCCCACATCTAGTTACCATCTCCCTTACTGGTCACAGCAGGCTACCTCCTCCATTTACCACCCTTCTAGTCACCGTTCTTCTTACTAGTCACATCATGCTTCTATCTAGTCACTGATCCCCCTACTAGTCACATCAGGCTCCCACATCTAGTTACCATCTCCCTTACTGGTCACAGCAGGCTACCTCCTCCATTTACCACCCTTCTAGTCACCGTTCTTCTTACTAGTCACATCATGCTTCTATCTAGTCACTGATCCCCCTACTAGTCACATCAGGCTCCCACATCTAGTTACCATCTCCCTTACTGGTCACAGCAGGCTACCTCCTCCATTTACCACCCTTCTAGTCACCGTTCTTCTTACTAGTCACATCATGCTTCTATCTAGTCACTGATCCCCCTACTAGTCACATCAGGCTCCCACATCTAGTTACCATCTCCCTTACTGGTCACAGCAGGCTACCTCCTCCATTTACCACCCTTCTAGTCACCGTTCTTCTTACTAGTCACATCATGCTTCTATCTAGTCACTGATCCCCCTACTAGTCACATCAGGCTCCCACATCTAGTTACCATCTCCCTTACTGGTCACAGCAGGCTACCTCCTCCATTTACCACCCTTCTAGTCACCGTTCTTATTACTAGTCACATCATGCTTCTATCTAGTCACTGATCCCCCTACTAGTCACATCAGGCTCCCACATCTAGTTACCATCTCCCTTACTGGTCACAGCAGGCTACCTCCTCCATTTACCACCCTTCTAGTCACCGTTCTTCTTACTAGTCACATCATGCTTCTATCTAGTCACTGATCCCCCTACTAGTCACATCAGGCTCCCACATCTAGTTACCATCTCCCTTACTGGTCACAGCAGGCTACCTCCTCCATTTACCACCCTTCTAGTCACAATTCCCCCTACTAGTCACATCAGGCTTCTATCCAGTCACTATTTTTCCCAATGAGTTACATCAGGTAACCTTATTAGTCTCCCCACTAGTCACAGCAGAGGTCACCTCATCTGAGTACACATGGAGGACTCCACTAATGTTCCTCTCTTCTGTATTTGCACCCATTAATATAACCGGTGTCCTGTTCGGTGCAGGTGAGCCCAGCACAAGAGCATCGCAACTTCATCACTTTCCTGCAGAGGCTGCTGGGACCAATCTTGGAGGCGTACAGCTCTGCCGCATCCTTCATCCACACCTTCACCGGACCCGTTAAAGAACGAGAGTTCACCCAGAATGTGCACAAATACCTACT
Organism: Leptodactylus fallax; assembly: GCA_947044405.1. Classification (NCBI taxonomy): domain Eukaryota; kingdom Metazoa; phylum Chordata; class Amphibia; order Anura; family Leptodactylidae; genus Leptodactylus; species Leptodactylus fallax. The sequence continues at coordinate 1,876,436 of CAMRHE010000281.1, read as the reverse complement.
AGCCAGGGCCGAGAGGAAAATCGCCGTCTACAGTAAGTCATTCCCTTCCCTGATGGTGGGGGGCGCTAGTTACTAATATATATACCCGGGTGTAGACTGGTTGGTCTGTTCACACTGCGGCAATGTCAGGGGATGCATAAAAGAAATTCCAGTTTGGTAACAGTTCAATGGACCGTACAGTAGATGGCGCTCTAGGTCTGGATGTGAAGTATAAGCCTCATGTCCTCCCAAAATATACGCCATTCAGTATACGGGATCGCATCAATAGCCACGTATAGGTAAAGGGATCGATGGCTCCAGGTCATACCCACGATGCAGTGCAGCACAGATTTATGATTTCATATCCCCTGAATGTTTGGTAAAAGACCCCTGGAAGAGTCTACGCAGTATAATTAGATTGCAGGTGAAGGGAGTGGAACAGCGGGGCGCAAAACTGGAGACAAAAAACTCCTTTTATTGAACAAGGTGCAGACAGATTTTAGCTGTGAACATATAGACAGCAATGGGCTGGTTCTCACTAAAGCGCTTCTACAGGCTTGATCAAGCGAGCCCCCGGACTTTCTCCAGTGAAGTACTCCGATTGTATTTATATCTGTAGCACGATGCGGTAGTGCCGCCACCCTCTTACCTGTTACCTATAGTGTAATTAGAGTTGTCCGTCGTGTGGCTCCTGCACCCCATCCTCTCCTATGGCTTCTTTGGGTGGAGGGTCCTTTCTGGCGATGCTGCAGAGATGTATCTGATATCCATCAGCTGGCTGCAGTACCAGAGAGGAACACTAGGGGGCACTGCTGGAGCTATGTTTGAGATTTGTAGACAAGTCTTATAAAACCTCTTCTCGGTCTCGTCTTCTTCATGTCTAGTTGTTGTGTAACTCCTCCGCCTTCTCTTCATTGACTCTTCCTTATACATCACATATAGTGGGGGGTCAGCAGTCGGAGGCCGTCGCCTCATATGTCAGACACTTCTTAAATATTGTATCCTTGCCAGGGCATTAGGGGGGCAGAGTAATGAGCCGCACCCTTACTGCGCCTAAGAATTTAGAAAGTTCTGGGAAAACTACAGAACCAAAAACTGCAATAACAGAATCAGTGTTAGCCCTAAAGTCATTGGGGAGCAAAGTGTGAGACCCCCAAAAGTTATCAAGACCAAGGTGGTCACTGAGCGTGCCCCATCCCTCATGATGGAGGTGACTGAGCATGCCCCATCCCTCATCATGGAGGTGACTGAGCGTGCCCCATCCCTCATCATAGAGGTGACTGAGCGTGCCCCATCCCTCATCATAGAGGTGACTGAGCGTGCCCCGTCCCTCATTATGGAGGTGACTGAGCGTGCCCCATCCCTCATCATGGAGGTGACTGAGCGTGCCCCATCCCTCATCATGGAGGTGACTGAGCGTGCCCCATCCCTCATTATGGAGGTGACTGAGCGTGCCCCATCCCTCATCACGGAGGTGACTGAGCGTGCCCCATCCCTCATGATGGAGGTGACTGAGCGTGCCCCATCCCTCATGATGGAGGTGACTGAGCGTGCCCCATCCCTCATCATGGAGGTGACTGAGCGTGCCCCATCCCTCATCATGGAGGTGACTGAGCGTGCCCCATCCCTCATGATGGAGGTGACTGAGCGTGCCACATCCCTCATCATGGAGGTGACTGAGCGTGCCCCATCCCTCATCATGGAGGTGACTGAGCGTGCCCCATCCCTCATCATAGAGGTGACTGAGCGTGCCCCATCCCTCATCATAGAGGTGACTGAGCGTGCCCCATCCCTCATCATAGAGGTGACTGAGCGTGCCCCATCCCTCATCATGGAGGTGACTGAGCGTGCCCCATCCCTCATCATGGAGGTGACTGAGCGTGCCCCATCCCTCATCATGGAGGTGACTGAGCGTGCCCCATCCCTCATTATGGAGGTGACTGAGCGTGCCCCATCCCTCATCACGGAGGTGACTGAGCGTGCCCCATCCCTCATGATGGAGGTGACTGAGCGTGCCCCATCCCTCATCATGGAGGTGACTGAGCGTGCCCCATCCCTCATCATGGAGGTGACTGAGCGTGCCCCATCCCTCATGATGGAGGTGACTGAGCGTGCCACATCCCTCATCATGGAGGTGACTGAGCGTGCCCCATCCCTCATCATGGAGGTGACTGAGCGTGCCCCATCCCTCATCATAGAGGTGACTGAGCGTGCCCCATCCCTCATCATAGAGGTGACTGAGCGTGCCCCATCCCTCATCATAGAGGTGACTGAGCGTGCCCCATCCCTCATCATGGAGGTGACTGAGCGTGCCCCATCCCTCATCATGGAGGTGACTGAGCGTGCCCCATCCCTCATCATGGAGGTGACTGAGTGTGCCCCATCCCTCATCATAGAGGTGACTGAGCGTGCCCCATCCCTCATCATAGAGGTGACTGAGCGTGCCCCATCCCTCATCATGGAGGTGACTGAGCGTGCCCCATCCCTCATCATGGAGGTGACTGAGCGTGCCCCATCCCTCATCATAGAGGTGACTGAGCGTGCCCCATCCCTCATCATAGAGGTGACTGAGCGTGCCCCATCCCTCATCATGGAGGTGACTGAGCGTGCCCCATCCCTCATCATGGAGGTGACTGAGTGTGCCCCATCCCTCATCATGGAGGTGACTGAGCTTGCCCCATCCCTCATCATGGAGGTGTCCAAATATGTCTGATGCTGCTGAATGAGTGTATTCAGTTGTGCAGCAGTTACATACAGAATACTGCAGTGTTATTTATTATTGGTAGTTGTTTTTCTAGTGCATCTTTGTTGTTGTTCTTGTTGTTGTTCTTTATCTTCTTGGTTGTTGTTCTTATTCTTGGTGCTTGTTGTTCTTTGTTGTTCTTGTTGTTCTTTTTCTTGTACTTGTTGTTGTTGTTCTTGATCTTCTTGGTTGTTCTTGTTTGTTTGTTGTTCTTGTTCTTTTTCTTGTTCTTGTTGTTCTTCCTCTTCAGCTCTGTTCACACCTCCATTATGATTTATGTTTCCAGAATTTAATGCATCAAAAACTTATTGTAATCTTCTTCTGTTTTCCCTCTTCAGCTGAAAGCGCCACTTTGTGCCTCGCCAAAAATGCAGTGAAGACCTTTGTGGATCTCGGGGTGAGTGTTTGCACTTTTCTCCCTGCACTTTGCTCCGTCACTTCTCTCATGTAAATCGGTGGCAGATAATGAAGAGCGATGAATTTTGTTATAATTTGGCAGTCACAGAATACAGGCAGGAGCCGTGATCAAATATTCGGAAAATCGCCAAAAGGAAATTGTTTGGTCAAATGGCCTTCGAATTGGAGAGAAAACTTTCTCCTTGTTGGTGCCCTCTGGTGTTAGGTCTAAAGGGGGGTCCAGGTTTACAAAAACATGGTCATTTTGTTCCAAAAACAACGCCAAAGGTCGTGTCTAGAACTGCAGCTCAGTCCCATTGACTTCAGTGGAGCAGATTTGCAGTATCGGTTACAGCCAGTGGACAGATGTGGCGCTGTTTCTGCAAGAAAACAACCATGTTTTTCTAATCTTGACCATAGGACACTTATCACATGAGGTCACACCAGAAAGTCGCAGAAATCCAGGATTGCTGCACTGCCCCCAGGGTTTATTGTGTGGCCCCCAGGATTGTTGCACTGCCCCCAGGGTTTATTGTGTGGCCCCCAGGATTGTTGCACTGCCCCCAGGGTTTATTGTGTGGCCCCCAGGGTTTATTGTGTGGCCCCCAGGATTGTTGCACTGCCCCCAGGGTTTATTGTGTGGCCCCCAGGGTTGTTGCACTGCTCCCAGGGTTTATTGTGTGGCCCCCAGGTTTTATTGTGTGGCCCCCAGGGTTGTTGCACTGCTCCCAGGGTTTATTGTGTGGCCCCCAGGGTTGTTGCACTGCTCCCAGGGTTTATTGTGTGGCCCCCAGGGTTTATTGTGTGGCCTCCAGGATTGTTGCACTGCTCCCAGGGTTTATTGTGTGGCCCCCAGGGTTTATTGTGTGGCCCCCAGGATTGTTGCACTGCCCCCAGGGTTTATTGTGTGGCCCCCAGGGTTTATTGTGTGGCCCCCAGGATTGTTGCACTGCCCCCAGGGTTTATTGTGTGGCCCCCAGGGTTGTTGCACTGCTCCCAGGGTTTATTGTGTGGCCCCCAGGGTTTATTGTGTGGCCCCCAGGATTGTTGCACTGCTCCCAGGATCACATCTTTGTCCTCCCAGGCTTTTGCCTTTCTTTTATCTAATAGTGGACATAACAGACCCCGCTGTGCGGCCCCGTGAGGGCCCCGCTGGTCAATCAGACAGATATGAGAAAGGACAAAGGGAGCTGAAATAAAACATAAGGGCACAACAAAAAGGCGATGAGAAACCTCGGCGGCCTCGCCGCACCCGTCGTCATCTGCAGACATCATTATTTTCGCTTTGGCTTTCATGTGCATTTTGTGTCTCCTTCAGATGTTTGTACAGGAGAAGTTTTGGTTATAGCCGGCCATAGCGGAGTCGAGCGCTGTCCGGCGGCAGCATGGGCCTCTGTTATAAAGGCCGACACGTGGGGGTGCATGATGGGGGGTTAAAGGTCATGGTCTTCCTGCTCTGGCTGCATAAAACACATCGGCTTTTGTACTTGCTTAATATTTCCTGGTAAGGTCTGCAGCCCCCTATACAGTAGTCCTGGTGCCTGTGGGGGAGCCACAACGCCGGCGTACACTTTGTATCCTGTTTATACTGAATGCTGCCATATGACTCCCCATGACGCTGTCATGCTGTGCTCCCCCCCCATGAGGCTGCCATGCTGTGCTCCCCCCCCATGAGGCTGCCATGCTGTGCTCCCCCCCCATGAGGCTGCCATGCTGTGCTCCCCCCCCCGAGGCTGCCATGCTGTGCTCCTCCCCATGAGGCTGCCATGCTGTGCTCCCCCCCATGAGGCTGCCATGCTGTGCTCCCCCCCCCATGAGGCTTCCATGCTGTGCTCCCCCCATGAGGCTGCCATGCTGTGCTCCCCCCATGAGGCTGCCATGCTGTGCTCTCCCCCCATGAGGCTGCCATGCTGTGCTCCCCCCCATGAGGCTGCCATGCTGTGCTCCCCCCCATGAGGCTGCCATGCTGTGCTCCTCCCCATGAGGCTGCCATGCTGTGCTCCCCCCCATGAGGCTGCCATGCTGTGCTCCCCCCCATGAGGCTGCCATGCTGTGCTCCCCCCCATGAGGCTTCCATGCTGTGCTCCCCCCATGAGGCTGCCATGCTGTGCTCCCCCCCCATGAGGCTGCCATGCTGTGCTCCCCCCCCCCATGAGGCTGCCATGCTGTGCTCCCCCCCTATGAGGCTGCCATGCTGTGCTCCTCCCCCCCATGAGGCTGCCATGCTGTGCTCCTCCCCATGAGGCTGCCATGCTGTGCTCCCCCCACCCCATGAGGCTGCCATGCTGTGCTCCCCCCACCCCATGAGGCTGCCATGCTGTGCTCCCCCCACCCCATGAGGCTGCCATGCTGTGCTCCCCCCACCCCATGAGGCTGCCATGCTGTGCTCCCCCCACCCCATGAGGCTGCCATGCTGTGCTCCCCCCCTATGAGGCTGCCATGCTGTGCTCCCCCCCTATGAGGCTGCCATGCTGTGCTCCTCCCCCCCATGAGGCTGCCATGCTGTGCTCCTCCCCATGAGGCTGCCATGCTGTGCTCCCCCCACCCCATGAGGCTGCCATGCTGTGCTCCCCCCCCCCCATGAGGCTGCCATGCTGTGCTCCCCCCACCCCATGAGGCTGCCATGCTGTGCTCCCCCCACCCCATGAGGCTGCCATGCTGTGCTCCCCCCATGAGGCTGCCATGCTGTGCTCCCCCCATGAGGCTGCCATGCTGTGCTCCCCCCATGAGGCTGCCATGCTGTGCTCCCCCCCCATGAGGCTGCCATGCTGTGCTCCCCCCCCCATGAGGCTGCCATGCTGTGCTCCCCCCCATGAGGCTGCCATGCTGTGCTCCCCCCCCATGAGGCTGCCATGCTGTGCTCCTCCCCATGAGGCTGCCATGCTGTGCTCCCCCCCATGAGGCTGCCATGCTGTGCTCCCCCCCCCCATGAGGCTGCCATGCTGTGCTCCTCCCCATGAGGCTGCCATGCTGTGCTCCCCCCCATGAGGCTGCCATGCTGTGCTCCCCCCCATGAGGCTGCCATGCTGTGCTCCCCCCCATGAGGCTGCCATGCTGTGCTCCCCCCATGAGGCTGCCATGCTGTGCTCCCCCCCCATGAGGCTGCCATGCTGTGCTCCCCCCCCCATGAGGCTGCCATGCTGTGCTCCCCCCCCCCCCATGAGGCTGCCATGCTGTGCTCCTCCCCATGAGGCTGCCATGCTGTGCTCCCCCCCATGAGGCTGCCATGCTGTGCTCCCCCCCATGAGGCTGCCATGCTGTGCTCCCCCCCATGAGGCTTCCATGCTGTGCTCCCCCCATGAGGCTGCCATGCTGTGCTCCCCCCCATGAGGCTGCCATGCTGTGCTCCCCCCCCATGAGGCTGCCATGCTGTGCTCCCCCCCTATGAGGCTGCCATGCTGTGCTCCTCCCCCCCATGAGGCTGCCATGCTGTGCTCCTCCCCATGAGGCTGCCATGCTGTGCTCCCCCCACCCCATGAGGCTGCCATGCTGTGCTCCCCCCACCCCATGAGGCTGCCATGCTGTGCTCCCCCCACCCCATGAGGCTGCCATGCTGTGCTCCCCCCCATGAGGCTGCCATGCTGTGCTCCCCCCTATGAGGCTGCCATGCTGTGCTCCTCCCCCCCATGAGGCTGCCATGCTGTGCTCCTCCCCATGAGGCTGCCATGCTGTGCTCCCCCCACCCCATGAGGCTGCCATGCTGTGCTCCCCCCACCCCATGAGGCTGCCATGCTGTGCTCCCCCCACCCCATGAGGCTGCCATGCTGTGATCCCCCCCATGAGGCTGCCATGCTGTGCTCCCCCCCCATGAGGCTGCCATGCTGTGCTCCCCCCACCCCATGAGGCTGCCATGCTGTGATCCCCCCCATGAGGCTGCCATGCTGTGATCCCCCCCATGAGGCTGCCATGCTGTGATCCCCCCCATGAGGCTGCCATGCTGTGCTCCCCCCATGAGGCTGCCATGCTGTGCTCCCCCCACCCCATGAGGCTGCCATGCTGTGATCCCCCCCATGAGGCTGCCATGCTGTGATCCCCCCCATGAGGCTGCCATGCTGTGATCCCCCCCATGAGGCTGCCATGCTGTGCTCCCCCCATGAGGCTGCCATGCTGTGCTCCCCCCACCCCATGAGGCTGCCATGCTGTGCTCCCCCCACCCCATGAGGCTGCCATGCTGTGCTCCCCCCCATGAGGCTGCCATGCTGTGCTCCCCCCATGAGACTGTTGTATAGCACCCAGATAATACGCAGCATCCAATACCTGGTGGTCTGGGGTGATAAGGCGGTACCTGTGATGTCCCTGGCTGGGGCAGTGAAAGGGTTACTGTAATGGTTAAACCTTTGGTGGTTCAGGGATGACTCTCACACTTCTTGCTGGTAGATTGAGGCTGCTCCTCAGGGGCGTGGCTAGTAAATGTGCACCTTAAAACCCACCCTTGAGCGTCAGTGACTACTCCCTGCCCCTCCCCCCGCATTGTGTGGTGATGTAGCAGAGCTGTAAACGCTTTTGTCTTCTCTTTCCAGGTCTTCCAGGTCCATAAAGAGCAGCGGAATAACCTCCTGGACTTGAGCAACACTTTCTTACCTCAAAGCACCCGACACAAACTGCTGGACTTTATCGTGGCATTTATGGTGTTGTAGGGCCAGTGACATGACGTGGCGGTACGACTCTGGTTACACTACGTTCCGGCACCACCGCTGGACATTACACACTGACAGACAAGTGCCTGCAACATGGAATCCGAGATCTTCCCGCACCTGCTCATACGTGACCAGCGGCGCCTATTTGTAGATGTCGCGACTCACTAAGGACTATATCTGGGCACGCCGCCTGACGCACAGCAGGATGGAAAGCAATTTCCACATGTTCTTTTTAACCCTTAGTACCATTACCATAGTTACTATATGGTATATGCGCCTTTAGTCTGCGCTGCGCACCCCGGCCGCCTGAATGTCTGATCTTCTGCATTTTGTGAAGGGTTAATGAAATGCAACTTTTTCTGTTTTTGTTACTTTTACGTGGTTTTTGTTACGGCAGTGTCGGCTTATGAAGGTCACCGCTACTTGCTTCGGCTGCATGCGTCATGTGATGTGCGGCCGCTCTTGGCTGGGTCTGTAACCAATTTATTTAATTTTTTTTGTAGTTTTTCTGCAAAACGGTCCAAAACGTTAGAATAAGTTGAATACTAATATTTTACAAGACAAAAAGTTGAATGTGACGTTCCGGGCAGTTTTGGGCGCGTCGCTTTTTGAGATTTCAGGTCTCCGTGTAGCTCTAGCGCTGTATCGCCTTCAGGCGTGACTGACGTCGCTTACAAGGTTACACTACTCGCCGATATCTACGGCTGCGTGACGTCACGCGCGTCTGTTGGCCGTGTCTCATGCCCTGTTTCATTGTGCGGCAAATTTGCTTCCCAGCCTTAGACTAGACCTGCTTGAGTCGATTTTGGTCAGTCGTGGACCCTTTCACGTAACCAAAAGCACAAATGTTTGCCAGTCGGGGGTGCACGGCCATGAATAGAGCGACATTCCAGTATTAGCCATGGACGTGCGATCCGCGTCCTTCATTCTGCGTCCGGTCGGTGTCCATTACGTAAATCTGTTCACGTTTAGGTTAATTTGGCGCCAACTTGTTTGCCATTTGTTGGCGGAGAATTTTGCTTTTGTTTCTTTAGTTGTAGCCAATTGGAATGTTACATTTTGTTGCATTTGAGAATTTTCTAACTTTATGATGTAGAGATCTTTGGATAGCCAAGGCGGACTGGGCCCTCGGGCAGTAAGGGTCATGGGCCCCTGACCAGCCCTGGACTGTATACATCTGTGTACGGTGTGCACCCCCTAGTGGTGACTAAAGGCAGGGAGTTTAGAAGCAATGTTTGAGAAGCCTCCACTGTGGATTTTTGGTGCAGGCGCTGAGGCCTCCCCTATAGATCTAGAGCCTCAGGCTCAGCCCTATTGCCCGAATGTTGTAGTCGGTCCCGCTGTAAAGTAACCTGAGCAGTATGTAGGAGTATACTGGGCAGTAAAAATGGCGGTACTTACTGTACAGAAGGGTAATAGTCGTCTTGTTAATTTATGTAGCATCTGCCGGTACTGACCACTGTCCTAATGGGGCAGAAAACTAAGGGCTGGAGTGACCGCGGTCTTACTCCTATAACCCTTTGCCCAATTTCCGGGGATCGCACTCCTCATTGGGCACTAATTTAGCATTTTTTTTTTTTAAATCTCAGCTGACATTAGATTCAATTGTTTTTGTAATTCTGCCATTCTGTTACAATAGGGTTACATGGGCCAGATTTTTGGGGTGCCGACACTGATCTGCCATATAGGCCTCCCAACATCTGAATTCCATATTTGGGGTACATTGGCATAAGCCCCGCCTCCTTAAGGTCCATTTAATAGGTCAACCCTACATAAAAACGGGGCGGTTTGCTGGACGTACGGCCCAGGGTAAATTTGGTCTAAATACCGCCCCAGTGGTCACTTTGGGTACTGCAGTAGTCTCTAAAATATTTTTTATGCCCACTTTATTACCCCAACAGATGATGTGTGCGGAGTACGGAGGTTCCCTCAGACTATTGGCCATAGATGATCTGGGGTTGGGGGTTGTGCTGTGATTGGGCGATTTCCGGAAGGCGTTCCCTATCAGATCCCGACATTTGTGTTGACCGTTCACTGATACATTTATATGTTGCCATGGAAACGAAGAACTTCAGGGATTGCTACAGTAACAGATGTGGCAGGGGACTTTGGGCACCCCAATTTTACTTTGCTTGTCTTGATCTGATCCTGAGTTACACCCAGAGCTGCACTCGTTATTCTCCTTTATTCCAGTCACATCCAGAGCTGCATTCAGACTTTACCCGCTGGGAGGTTTAGCTACGTTGTTCCATCTCCCACAATGCTCAGTGCAACGAGGTGTCGGGGCATAGCTAAGAAGTAGCAGAATTGTGAATGCAGCTCTGGATCTGACTGGAGTGTAAGACCAGACAACCTCAGCTGTACGAGCCCAGGCAGGGCCTCGTGACAACTTGACTTGAGTAGCACAACCTTTTCCTGCCTGAATTGAATGTCATAGGCTGTTGGGCATGCTGTTAATGCAGCTTTGGCTGTGACTGGAGAATTAATATGAGGTCACTTTATAAGCAGCAGAAGGCGAGGTTCCTCAGTACGTCCCCGCACCCCTGTATGAACTTTATTTCTCTCTGTTTTGACCCCGTTGCTTTACCATTGCTGTACTGTATTAGGCTGGAATCACATGTGCAGGTTTTAATGCAGTTTTTGTGCAGTTTTTTTGAGCCAGATTAGGAGAATTGTTAAAAGAAATGGGACAAATAAAAGGCGTCCTTGTTGATTGCTCTGCCTGGGCGATTCCAGCCTTAACCATGTAATTGCTGCGCTCGTACTAAATGCTGCTACTTACCTTCAGGTAACACAACTACAAGGTGCTTGTGAGTCAGGTCAGGGCTCGGCCCAGCAATACCGTAACCCTATTAACCTCATGTGTAGCAGCCCCAGCTGTAGCCATTGTGGGGCGAGGGACCCTCAGGACCCCTGTATGTGCACTGTGTGGCCCCTATAATGAATATATACAGGACTGATACTATATAGGGTGAGGGCTGTATATTCTGCACCCTGTGAACTTGGATCATAGTGTAGTGGGAGGGGGCTGTACCCATAACATTAAGCAAGAGGGGGGATCTAGAGAGGGGCAGGTCCTCCATATTGGAGAATAGATGTGTGACTATCCTGTGCAGCCCCCTATAGGATCCTCCGCTATACTGTGTAACCTGATGTAATAATATGATGTAATAAGTGGCAGCCAACCATGTTTCTTTCTGGTATCCCACGCTGATCATGCAGGGTGTGGGCGGGGTCTTGTCTGCACCCTGTTGTCCCGCCCCCACCCCTGCCCCCTCTATAGAGGTGCTGATGGTTGCACCCAATGATCTCCCAGCAGGGACTGTCAATCATACTACAGCCCCGCCCACACTGAGCTGCACAGCAGTGTAAACACCGGGGGCCGCAAAGCAGAGGCGAGCACACTGGAGACCCCCTTAAATGGAGTAAATGGTGTTTCTTTGGTATTATTAACCATTCACTGTCCAGGTCTAGCGATACTTGAATTTCCCTGCACCTTGTTATAACATATGCAAGCTCCGTGACCATTTCTGTGCGGAGCGGTCGCTGTCCGGGCAGTTTGGGGCCAATGTGAACTTTGTGGATAGTGATTGTATCAAATCCTGTATAAAAGTTCTTAGAATGTATCTGAGCAGATTATTTCTCTGAAGTGGCTGATAACAGAGAGCAGTAAATGAAGTGCATGTTGTAATATGGCTCCATATTGGAGCTCCTCATTCTGATACAAAGCTCCAAATCCCCTGCATAGACAGTTACATGATAACCTTGTCAGCCTGCAGCCACCACTAGGGGGAGCTCAATCCATAGGTTATGGAGCGGAGCTGCAATACCAGACACAACCCATGGACAGGGGGTGGCGCTGTCTAATGTTTTTCTAATCCTGACAACCCTGTCATTGATAATTGTATAATAAAAACTTCTGCAACTTTCTAATCCACTTTTGTCAGTTCTTTAATTTGTTCACAATCTTTTTGCTGTCCGTTCTGACCTAGTCCTGCTCACACAGCTGAGGGTTTGTTACAATGTATTCAGTCTTGTGTAAAGATTTGCAGGTGTCGCCTCTCTGCAGCTCTCACTGTGAATATAATATAGAGCTAGATCCTGGAGGCGGCTGCAGCTTGGGTGGGGACTAGAGCTTAGAATTCTGAGTGGTTACATGTGTATGGCGAGCGCGGTCTGACCGTAGGATGAGTGATTCTCCGCGTGCAGCGAGCGATACGGGGAAAGGTTTCCTAACCTTGCAGCCACTAATAGGCAGGATGTGGCCGGAGCTGCCCGGATTCAATTACACCGAGAGGCTGTCGATAAAGCTTTTAATCTGCCAGAACTGCCGTAATGGATTCCCATCTGTCTGAATTTACATAGAAACAGCAGAAGCTTCCAAATAAATCTCCGCCGGTGCGGGGTCAGCGCCGTCCTGTCCTGCCCCTCTACTGGCTGGACGCAGCTCTCTACAGATATAGCATGGTCATAGTGCCCCTATAATACCGGGCAGCGCCCCCTGTACCCCAGCCCTACATGCCCTCCATTGACTTCACACTCTGCAGTATTACGTGCAATCCTGGAGCAGGTGGGGCCGGGGGGTGCAAGTCACAACCAAAACTTAAAGGCCTTTTATAGAAACTTTCTCACAAGTGCCAAAATATCTGTTGTAAGTGACTGAGAACTCTCCTGGTTATAGTTCGAGGTGCTGACCCTGTATATAGCTAGTCCTGCTGTCTGTATAAAAAAAATTGTATCCAGTTTAAACAATGCTCTGTGAGCTCAGCAGCCTGCACTCCAGACTGATACATTGTAGCAACCTGGCAGAACATTTCTTAAGCTGCTGCTGATGTGTTGAGCTCGCAGAGCATTGTCTACACCGGATACGATTGTCTCTACTTAGCTGAGAGCAGGACTAGCTCTGTACTAGTTTGCTACAATGTATCAGTCTGCAGTCCAGGCTCTCTAGCTCACAGAGCATGGTCTAGACTGGATAGTATATAGTAACTGATGGCAGGACTAGCTATATACAGGGTTTCTGCTTCTTTATCCAGAGTTGTGGAACTTTGTACTTTTTCAGAGATTATTTGGGGAGGGGTCTGGTGCTGAGTCTCATAGATGATAGTGGTTAAAGCCAAATACACATTGAATACGAAGGGTATACTATAGACCATCAGTTTTATTAGGGGTTGGGATAACCCGTGGGGTCCCCACCAGTCAGATTGAGGTGCTACAGTGCTAATGTGTCATTTATTATTTACATAGAGACAGCGCCACACATATAGGTGTGGATGTGTCTGGTACTGCAGCTCAGTCCTGGTCACATCAATGACCACGATCAGTCGGGCAGTGAAGCCCCTTCATTCTGCTGCTGAGGTGGTGTCCGGGGGGTACTGGAAGGGCAAGCACTGGGGTATATGCAAAGCGTCCATAGGCACAGCTGTCAGACCGTGCTGAGAGTTGTAGTTCTACAATAACCAGGGGCTGTAGATTGGAGAGCACCGCTCCATGTACTGCAGATTTCCATGTCAGTAAGAGCATCACTCCTCGCTGAACGTTCATCAGATACGTATTCAGGCCGCGCTGTCGTACAAGAGCTCTCCGTCACCGCGCCCTGACACTGATAAACCTCTCGGAGAGTTGACGATTATTTTCCTGGCGCTGCAGGAAAGGAAATTATGAAAGTGACCTTTTCAATGATGGATAAAAACGTCCTCAAACCGTAATCAAGAGACAGCGGCGTCACCATGGCGTTATCGTGGCGAGTCCTCATTACCGCCGATAACACGCTTGTGAATGCCTCTTAATTTATAATGGATATTTTACAGAAATCTATTCACAGCCCTGACAGAGATCTCAGAAGACGACAAACTCGCCACGACGAAGTGTCCTTCTTCCGAATATTCGCCATCTGTACGGTTATGGCGTGAAACGGCTTTTCTGGTTTTATGTAAATGAAGATTTATCACTGAATAATGAAAACTCCTGAAACTTTTTAAGTTCTTGTCATGTTTGAGATCTCTGCTTGCTGTCATTATTGTTTACAGACCTAAAACCTCTCACAGCTGAGGGTTTGTTACAATGGGGCAAATTTCTTAAGACTGGTGTATCGTATGCCTGACAGGCGCAGGGACGGAGAGATTTATGGAGAGGGCACAGAATGGAAATCTATGACAAGTAGGAACTGGAATGAGGTTTAGTAAATCAGCGGCAGAATGTGGGGGGCGAGTCGTAAATCGGGGCGGGGGGCGCAGACATAGCACAACAAAGGGCCGTGCACTAAACCTGCGCCTCAGTATCATCCCTTTACACCACTTTTCTGGCATAGGGGGAGAGAGAGATTCCCCCAATGTATCCAGCCCAGACAATGCTCTGTGAGTCTCCAGGCTGATACATTGTAACAATCAGGGCAGGAGAGGTTTTCACTGTGTGAGGTGTCAGGATGCTGCATCATCTGGTTACAGCTCAGGCTCGGTCTACACGGCGACTACGGCAGCTACGCAGGATGACAGAGCGACTCCATTCGCTTGGTAAAGGATTCACAGGGTGACCGGGCGATGTTTGGCTGCGTGATGGGAGATGTCACCGTAAAGTCGTTGCCTTTCACAACTATTTCTCTGCCCAATCGCTGTCCGTGAAGAAAACGCACACCATGCGACCATTACAGCAAATGGAGACATTCACGTGTCCGATTTTTTTTTCACAAACTGAAGGACACGGAGATAAAAATCATGGCAGGGACTATTTTTTATTTATTTTTTTTAATTTCTCTACTTGTTTGGGTCATTCTACTCTAAAGGTCCATGAAAAATACAGACCGCGCAGAGATGTGGTGTGGGCATTGGGGCGTCGTGTGTGCGCTGGGGCGTCGTGTGTGTGTGTGTGCGCTGGGGTGTCGTGCGTGCGCTGTCCGTTTTTGGCAGATTTATTGCTAGGTTCTGCCGATGACAAACAGATCAAAAACAGAAATCCACAAAGCTCTACAGCGTCTGCTGTTTTATAGCCCACACAATGGATAGTTCAAGTGGACATTGACGAACAAGGGGTGTGGTCTGCAAAAGCAGCAGCGTGCACCCTCAGCCCTTCTAGAGGCCTCTTTCTAAAAACTGTCAAGCCTTCCCTTGCCTAGATACTGTGAGGCCAGGAGAGAGACTTTGGAGGCCGCAGCAGATTGAAGCAGACACAATGGTCTCGGGCGGGCGAGCTCTTCCCCTCTAATGTGTAATGCATTTTGCTCGGTGGGACATGTGCTTGGAGCGAGAGCGGCCGCCATCCTGCTCTAATCATATCCTGTGCGCTGATTAATGGATCCGAGACGGCTGAAGATGTGCGTAATGCAATTACATCACCTCATCGCTTCGGCTTCCCGTCATGCTTCCCCCTCCCCTCTCCAGCACCTGATCCACTTCTTCAAAGCAAATCTCAGCTGCGGCCGTTGCGTTGGGTCCCAGCAGAACGCGCAGCCCCTGTCTGCCATCAGACGCCTCATCTCGCTGCGGATCCCTCCGGCGTCGCGCTGTAAGACTCCTAACAAATCGTATGTCATCCTCCAGCCGCTGTAAACCCGTGCCAGCTTGTTTAATAACAGCGCGAGCAAACAAGACAATAAACGGCGATGTTCTCAATCCCACGCCGGTCACTCAACGCCAGTTATATCGCCATAATGATTCCCCGCGTGCCGTCCTGTATGTAACCAGTGATGTCACCTGGATACGGGATTAGTGAGGTGTTTGCACCATTTACCAGACAATTTCCGGAACCTCGGTGAAGATCACAAATCCCCGTACCCTCTGATAGATGTCAAAAGAGTTATAATAATCCTGTAATAAACTCCCAGATTTTACTTTATTGACTCCAATCATTGTTATTTGCAGGCAAAATCTACACAAATTCCTTTACTAGTCATGTAAAATACTCCAGTCACATCCAGAGCTGCTGCCAAAATTTTGCAGGTTGCCCTAAGACTACTGCTTATCTGCACGGTGCAGTCAGACCTGAGCTGTAAGAACCCATGTCTAAGTGTGAGCAGAATTGTGAATGCAGCTCTGGATGCAGTGGTGAACTATAGAAAGCCCCCCCCGACCCCCCCCCCCCCCCAAAAAAAAAAAAAATCTGACTATCTTTGGTTGCATGATGGGGCCCCCTAATTTAAATTGTAGGGCACGCTCCCCCATTTGCAGATCAAAAATACCCTTATTTGGCCCCCACATAGTATACAAACCCCTTTATTTTAGGGCCCCCCACACAGTATATGTTAGGCCGCTACTTATTGGATTATTGCAATAGCTAGCGGCCAATAATTTACTCACCCATCCACGCCCCAGTCCAGGTCAGCTGGTAGCACAGCGTCCTGTTATTCTTCAGTATCCTGATGCAACGTGCAGCGCCGCCTAGAGGCGGCACCTGAGGCCGGAGTGTGGATGGGTGAGTAAATTATTGGCCACTACCTACTGCAATAATCCAATAAGTAGTGGCCGATTAAAAAAAGGTCCTGAAAACTGAGCTGCAAAGGGGCAAGGTGGTGTTTGGGATTACACATTGATGAATTTGGATTCCCATCATTCCTGTCCAAGTCTCTGTCTGACTTCCTTATCTTGTAGAAAAGATGTAGCAAACTGGAACTTGACACTTAACACATGAAATACATTGTTGCAAGAAACTTTAATTTGATCCTTTGTGTGGCCACTGGAAGTCCAAACTAAATTACAATACCAACCACTGAGCGACCCTGAGCAAGACCCAATGGGGAGATTTACCAAGAAAAACGTGAGTCCGTGATGTGCAGCAGGTCTATTATTTGTCCTAGACACACTTGTTAAATGCGTATTGGTGACGAACGCCATTACATTCGCCTGATCCCCCGTCTCCCGTGTTCCCTTCCTATATATAGACCTCCATGTTCGTACATTATCATGTCAATGAAATCTGAAATGACAACAATTTCCCTGAATGCCACATTTCCATGCAGTGCATTAATATAATGGCAGCTATCAGGCAGCGTGCGCGAGCGAGTGACATTAACATGAGGGGGCGGACGCTGCACTATGTCATGTCACAGCACAGACTGATCCAGCAGAGAAATGGTTAAATACTCCTTAGAATTATTATAAGCTGAGACAATACTGTAAGGGGTCAGTAAGCAGAGCGGCCATGATCCTCCTTATCGTCACAGATTTTTGGAGCAGCCGAAGCATTTTTCTAATATTACCAATCTCCATTTTGTTTTTTAGTACAGAGCATTGTCCCCCCATCCCCCTCACTCAGATACATTTTAAAACCTCAGCATCCCATTGCCGCCAGTAGGGGGCGAGCTATAAATACCTGAATATGCTCGTCTTGCTCTGATTCTGTATGTAGATCGCCTCCTAATGGCTGCTAGTTTTTCTTTTGGCAGGTGGGAGCAAATTCTGGAAATACTGCTACACCCCACACCTGGTACAAACCATAGGCAACTCTGAATCTGATGGTTTGTTGGTAGCGATCCAATGGGTTATTGCCATAAACATGTTGTGGGATATTGGTTAACCTCTGCTGACACCACTTACTTCTCCTCTTGGCTGGACTTGCAACGATAAGATTTTCAAGACAATATTGTTTAGTAATATTGTGTCACAAAGTGATAGGCTATATGTGTCTATGTGTGGCCACCCAGTGGTTGTATTGGGGATTGCAGCCCAGTTGGAGTTTTGTTAAAGGGGTTTCCAGGAATTACATTTTTGTGACCTTTAAGCAGTAGCGGCTCTGGTCTCTGTATAGTAACCAGGCGTCACGACTGCAGCTCAGCTCCATTGAGGCTCCTTATCTTGCCTTAGGCAGTATCTTGCCTTAGGTAAGTGATTCCTGTATGGATTTAATTTACCTGTCACCACTTAGAACCCCATATGACCCCACAGGGGGGCAAAAAGCAGCTGAGCTTGCCTTCCTGTGCCTGAAGGGTGTGTGGTAGGGACGGGAGTGCAAAGAAGAATGGAGACGGCTTCATCCTATGATCTGTGCCAGGGGGCATTTAACTCCTTTATATATCTGCCCTTGAGGACAGCAAAGCTATAGATCTGCTGTATATGTAATATATATATTCAGGCAGACAAGAATGAGCTGAATGTCAGGACTTCTTTATTGCATTAGATCAGTGGACAATATACGAGATAACTTTGGCTCTTACTCAATGGATTAGAAAAAGAAAACTCTTGTGTTTCACCTTGTTGCGAAGGACGGAGCTGCGATACAGAACATTACTGAGCGCAGAGAATATCAATTATCCTGACCCTGGATCAGTTTGAGATGTAAAATATTTCCATTCTGTTGGGATGCAGCGGTGACAGCACAAGCCGCAGAGTCCGCAGCGACTCATTATGGATTCTCCTCCTAGTCCTGGAGATGTGCGGCCACGTCCCAGGACAATCTGTCACTACTGACCAAACGGAGATCACACTGGAAATGACCCTAAGGCGGAGATGGTTAGATTTTAACTCTTCTTTGACAGCAATGACGTTCTTAGGCCTTATGTAAGAACTAAATGCAAAATCAGAGCATAGGGCAACGAAAACCTCCAGTACCCCATTTACTCATGAAGCCCCGTTTTTATGCCTCCTTTGCTGATTGATCAGAATAGTAGTTAAGGACGGCTCTAAATTCTCCACTTCACATCCCACCATGGCGGTAGAGTGGGGGATGGTCATGGGCCATGGTGGGGTCATCTGTCACTTCCTTATACACCAATGACCAGGATTAGGAATTTTGATCTCTGATCTTCCCATTGCTATTGCTATTGTGAAAGCTGCTTATCCTGGTTCGGGCAGTACCAAGATTTTGCCAGTTACCCTATTACTAGTGTCCATTAAGTGTGTTTTACTGTAGGTTGTAAAGCAAGCAATACTGAACCAGTTTGGAGCGAACTGACATCTAGTGGCCAACATGAAAATTGCAATATTGTTCAGAAAGTTTTTCAGTCAGAACTCTCTTGCTGATGTCCGGGTGGCTTCAGGACAAGGTATAAACTCTGCACTGATATAAGCTTTGATGTCTTCATCTCTGCACTTTTACTGACTGTCGATTCTGTTCATTTTTCTCAGAGCATAACTGGAAAAGGTTCTTTGACTTTCCGAGGCGGCGAGAGGTCAGACCTGAGAATTACATTGTCTTTGTGTTGCTTTGTGCAGAGAATCTCAGATGATGGCGTCTTTCCATTAATTCTCCGGGATTGTCCTCATTTAATGACCTTGCTTTTATCCATCTCTTCTGTTGTGTTATCTGTGAAAAGAACAAAAGACAAAGATGAAGAATGGTTGGGAATTATCTGCCATGTCCCCCGCCCCTGGTACAGCCGGGACGCCACCTGATAAGGGAAGCGGCTCAGATAAAAGAGATTTGTCATGGAGAACAAGTCCTTCTGCCGCCAAGACCGCAAGAGTCACACGTCACTACTTCAAGATGCTTGTCTTGTGTTCCAGTGAGTGCAGGTGTGTACAGGTGCAAAGGAGCAACTAAAGACTTTCAATGCGGATGTAAATCTGTATAGGTGGTATGTATATACCTGATGCCAAAAGATTTTGACTAGAGAGGATATTGTTGCTCCCATTCCTTTCCACTGAGGCAATATGACGAAAGAAGTGAAGCAGATCCTGATCCATAGGGGAACATCTGAATATCAGCCCCTATATAAAGAAATGGTGCTCTTTCGATTTTTGCAGCAATCTTTTGCTATTGTGCTCTGGCATGCTCAAGCATACTGAAACAAAACATCAGCACCATACAGGACTAAGGCCATGTTCACACACAACATAAAAGTGACAATGATGAACCAGTTTACAAATGCACAATGTGTTCAGGTTTTTGTTTGGCCAGAACCTTGAAATTCCGTGAATATAAGCAGATCATGCATGCCCTGCTAAGAATTCTGGGTAAGGAATATGAAAACAAGTCCTCCTTGGTGGAAGACAGGAACTTGCTTTAACTCTACCTTTAGAAAGGTAGATCAATGCCTGGTTGTCCTGACTTACTGTATTTGCATATTCCTTACCCATAGAAATATGGAAGTGAATGTGGTTTGTGTGAATGTAAGATCATCGCCTCCTCATGTTGTAACGCTGCAGTTTTGGCACTGCAGTAACATTTTTCAGTAATTGTAGCAAAAACTGCACCAAAACTGCAGCTGTGATCAGTCTCCTTGGTCTTTTCTATTGCAGGCAATGTATCGTCACCTGTTTCTGGAGAAGTTCAAGATTTTCTGGATCATTTAGTTCTGTAAAGTTATGTGTAAATGATAATAACGGAGGAGATGGCGATATTTCTCTGCGGTGATCCTCGGATCTGTTGTTGGATAATTTATTTATCACTTTATATAAACCTTATTGACTTTGCTCATTCTGCATATCATCAGGTTGCATTGCCGTGCAACATGTTTAACCACCCCCATTTTCCTTGCCTGGTACCCTAATTATCACAGCTATAGGGGGCGCAAACATAGCTCAGACCTCATAAAGTGATATAATTCTGCATGCTCTTACCACTAGAGGGAGCTCAATAGAGGGCTCTGGATAATGTAAGCTTGAGCAGGGCCCTCACTCCTGTTGTTAGATATGTTAATTCTTATGCTCTGGTTTGCAAAGTGCTGCAGAATATGTTGGCGCTATATAAATAAAATTATTATTAATAATACTATATACTATGTATATAGTATTAGTATAGTAGTATGTATAGTGCCTGATTCACAGGAAACCATAAAGTATCAGAACGGAGACTAAATGCAAAAGTGCGAGAGGAAACAGAGAGAAGCAATTTACAGATTAAAGAGGAAGCGACATGCAGTGACCTGCCCTCCATATACAGAGATAAACCGGTTATACAGCCCGGGCAACCCTGCAGTGTCTGACGGAGGATCCAAAGATCACCTCAGTAAGTTCTGGACTCCTAATATTTCATTGTCTGAAGTCATTTTTCTGATTAAGTCAATTCTATAATCCAATCATCAAAGTCCTTCTGTAGGTCAAAATAAAGTGATCCAAAGGCTCATACCTCTAAGCAACATTATACACGCACATACTAGAAATATTGTATATAAATGTTATTAATCCAGAGTTACATCCTGTATTATACTCCAGAGCTGCACTCACTATTCTGCTGGTACAGTCACTGTGTACATACATTACATTACTTATTCTGTATTATACCCCAGAGCTGCGCTCACTATTCTGCTGGTACAGTCACTGTGTACATACATTACATTACTTATCCTGTACTGATCCTGAGTTACATCCTGTATTATACTCCAGAGCTGCACTCACTATTCTGCTGGTACAGTCACTGTGTACATACATTACATTACTTATCCTGTACTGATCCTGAGTTACATCCTGTATTATACTCCAGAGCTGCGCTCACTATTCTGCTGGTACATTCACTGTGTACATACATTACATTACTTATCCTGTACTGATCCTGAGTTACATCCTGTATTATACTCCAGAGCTGCGCTCACTATTCTGCTGGTACAGTCACTGTGTACATACATTACATTACTTATCCTGTATTATACTCCAGAGCTGCGCTCACTATTCTGCTGGTGCAGTCACTGTGTACATACATTACATTACTTATCCTGTACTGATCCTGAGTTACATCCTGTATTATACTCCAGAGCTGCGCTCACTATTCTGCTGGTGCAGTCACTGTGTACATACATTACATTACTTATCCTGTATTATACTCCAGAGCTGCGCTCACTATTCTGCTGGTGCAGTCACTGTGTACATACATTACATTACTTATCCTGTATTATACTCCAGAGCTGCGCTCACTATTCTGCTGGTGCAGTCACTGTGTACATACATTACATTACTTATCCTGTACTGATCCTGAGTTACATCCTGTATTATACTCCAGAGCTGCGCTCACTATTCTGCTGGTACAATCACTGTGTACATACATTACATTACTTATCCTGTACTGATCCTGAGTTACATCCTGTATTATACCCCAGAGCTGCGCTCACTATTCTGCTGGAGCAATCACTGTGTACATACATTACATTACTTATCCTGTATTATACTCCAGAGCTGCGCTCACTATTCTGCTGGTACAGTCACTGTGTACATACATTACATTACTTATCCTGTATTATACTCCAGAGCTGCGCTCACTATTCTGCTGGTGCAGTCACTGTGTACATACATTACATTACTTATCCTGTACTGATCCTGAGTTATATCCTGTATTATACTCCAGAGCTGCACTCACTATTTTGCTGGTACAGTCACTGTGTACATACATTACATTACTTATCCTGTACTGATCCTGAGTTACATCCGGTATTATACTCCAGAGCTGCGCTCACTATTCTGCTGGTACAGTCACTGTGTACATACATTACATTACTTATCCTGTACTGATCCTGAGTTACATCCTGTATTATACTCCAGAGCTGCGCTCACTATTCTGCTGGTGCAGTCACTGTGTACATACATTACATTACTTATCCTGTACTGATCCTGAGTTACATCCTGTATTATACTCCAGAGCTGCACTCACTATTCTGCTGGTACAGTCACTGTGTACATACATTACATTACTTATCCTGTACTGATCCTGAGTTACATCCTGTATTATACTCCAGAGCTGCGCTCACTATTCTGCTGGTACAGTCACTGTGTACATACATTACATTACTTATCCTGTATTATACTCCAGAGCTGCGCTCACTATTCTGCTGGTACAGTCACTGTGTACATACATTACATTAGTTATCCTGTACTGATCCTGAGTTACATCCTGTATTATACCCCAGAGCTGCGCTCACTATTCTGCAACTTACAGTTGATGTCAGAAGAGCACTACCATGACCAGTACTATTACTCCAATCATCCTTCTGCTCCTTTGATACAATGTAATACATTTACCAGAACATTCTTGATAATAAAATGAACAGTGAAAAGTAAAATAAAGCTGCAGGAATCAGTTAATCTTGTGGATTCGTCTCCTCACATTTTATGACACAAATAAACAATTTCTTGCACTTACATTGATAGTGTGTGGGGGACGTCTATTAAAGTAACACTCTCTGCTCTATGATCCTGTCACCATGGAAACCAGGCATTAAAATTCAGTGCAATAAAGTCATAAAAATGGTGGAAACATTATTACCTGTACGTGTCTTAGAGTGTCAGCTCTTCTGTCTTATGAGTCTATTCTTATGTAGCCTTTTTACACGTATCATGTGATCCTTTAAGCTGTGGTGTAACTACGGGGTAACCAGAGGGCGTGAAAAAAACCCCCTCTGCCTAGACCAGGATATTAGGACATTGTCCTCCATAGTTGTCAGAGGACGCTCCTACCAGACAATCCATTATTATGTACACCATATCTATGCTGCTTGTGCTCCTGTATTGTAAGAGCTCTCAGCCCCCTCCCCCACTCTCTAGTAGAGACCAATATGGGAACCGGAGGCATGTATGAGGCAATCATCGCATCAAGGGACACATTGGATTGTACAGACCAAACTTTCTGTTATTAGGAGCAATAATCTGTTCTTCTCCTGACACTGCGCAGCTCAGCTAAATGATGAGAAGTAATTGTTATCCGAAGTGTAATTGTTCTCCTGCCGCCCCCCTACAGTCCTGGCAGAACTTCATGGCCGCAAGTAGAGAAATTTTTATGAGATTAATTATAATTCTGATGTTATTAAACAAGGACAAAATTTTCTCACCATTTATGCCAGAAGTATCAAAAAAGGAAATGAATATCTGCGCATGAAATCTCCTCCGCATAGAAACAATTTATATGCTCTTATACCAGATTGTCAGATCAACTGCAATATATTACTGCCTAATGCCCCAAGGCAGGTACCAAAGAGGAGCAATAAAATGGTGAATATACTTACTAGATGTTTTGATATGTGCACTGTATATACTGTATAACTACAATAATACTGCCCCATACATACCAGAATATAACTATTATAATACTCCTATGTACAAGAATATAACTACTATAATACTGCCCCCTATGTACAAGAATATAAGTACTATAATACTGCCCCCTATGTACAAGAATATAACTACTATAATACTGCTCCTATGTACAAGAATATATCTACTATAATACTGCCCCCTATGTACAAGAATATAACTACTATAATACTGCCCCTATGTACAAGAATATAACTACTATAATACTACCTCCTATGTACAAGAATATAACTACTATAATACTACTCCTATGTACAAGAATATAATTACTATAATACTGCTCCTATGTACAAGAATATAACTACTATAATACTGCTCCTATGTACAAGAATATAACTACTATAATACTACTCCTATGTACAAGAATATAACTACTATAATACTACTCCTATGTACAAGAATATAACTACTATAATACTACCTCCTATGTACAAGAATATAACTACTATAATACTACTCCTATGTACAAGAATATAACTACTATAATACTGCTCCTATGTACAAGAATATAACTACTATAATACTACTACTATGTACAAGAATATAACTACTATAATACTACTCCTATGTACAAGAATATAACTACTATAATACTGCCCCCTATGTACAAGAATATAACTACTATAATACTACCTCCTATGTACAAGAATATAACTACTATAATACTACTCCTATGTACAAGAATATAACTACTATAATACTGGTCCTATGTACAAGAATATAACTACTATAATACTGCTCCTATGTACAAGAATATAACTACTATAATACTACCTCCTATGTACAATAATATAACTACTATAATACTACCTCCTATGTACCAGAATAAAACTACTATAATACTGCCCCCTATGTACAAGAATATAACTACTATAATACTGCTCCTATGTACAAGAATATAACTACTATAATACTGCTCCTATGTACAAGAATATAACTACTATAATACTACCTCCTATGTACAAGAATATAACTACTATAATACTACTCCTATGTACAAGAATATAACTACTATAATACTACCTCCTATGTACAAGAATATAACTACTATAATACTGCTCCTATGTACAAGAATATAACTACTATAATACTGCTCCTATGTACAAGAATATAACTACTATAATACTGCTCCTATGTACAAGAATATAACTACTATAATACTACCTCCTATGTACAAGAATATAACTACTATAATACTGCTCCTATGTACAAGAATATAACTACTATAATACTGCTTCTATGTACAAGAATATAACTACTATAATACTACCTCCTATGTACAAGAATATAACTACTATAATACTGCTCCTATGTACAAGAATATAACTACCATAATACTACTCCTATGTACAAGAATATAAATACTATAATACTACCTCCTATACACAAGAATATAACTACTATAATATTGCTCCTATGTACAAGAATATAACTACTATAATACTGCTCCTATATACAGGAATATAACTACTATAATACTGCTCCTATGAACAAGAATATAACTACTATAATACTGCTCCTATGTACAAGAATATAACTACTATAATACTGCTCCTATGTGCAAGAATATAACTACTATAATACTGCTCCTATGTACAAGAATATAACTACTATAATACTACCTCCTATGTACAAGAATATAACTACTATAATACTGCTCCTATGTACAAGAATATAACTACTATAATACTGCTCCTATGTACAAGAATATAACTACTATAATACTACCTCCTATGTACAAGAATATAGCTACTATAATACTGCTCCTATTTACAAGAATATAACTACTATAATACTGCCTCCTATGTACAAGAATATAACTGCTACAATACTACTCCTATATACAAGAATATAACTACTATAATACTGCTCCTATGTACAAGAATATAATTACTATAATACTACTCCTATGTACAAGAATATAAATACTATAATACTACCTCCTATGTACAAGAATATAACTACTATAATACTGCTCCTATGTACAAGAATATAACTACTATAATACTGCCTCCTATGTACAAGAATATAACTACTATAATACTACCTCCTATGTACAAGAATATAACAACTATAATACTGCTCCTATGTACAAGAATATAACTACTATAATACTTCTCATATGTAAAAGAATATAACTACTATAATACTACCTCCTATGTACAAGAATATAACTACTATAAAACTATCCCTATTTACAAGAATATAACTACTATAATACTGCCTCCTATGTACAAGAATATAACTACTATAATACTTCTCATATGTACAAGAATATAACTACTGTGATACATTTTGGGCTGGGAATGTAATGGAGCATAGTTAAATTCTACCCAAATCTCCTTTCTTATGTCAAGGATCAGACACAGGCTGTCACCTGCTAACTAATTAATGTGGTTGATTAAAAGAGGGAAGGTATTTAAGGAGACTAGGAGGGCTGATCTTTCTGTCTCTGCCTTGGGCCACAAAATGCCTGTTTGTGTGAGAAAACACTATGTAGCAAGAGGTTGCTGGTTAGTGTAATGGTTGGTGATGTTGGCAGGGAAAGGCTCTCCAGCTGCTAGCTAGCTAGCATATACTACTGTAGTACTGACTGCTAGGACAAGAATATAGTTACTTTTGTTCCTGTTTTGCTTTATTTCTGTACACCTGCAGCCCTAACCATAAAACTTACTTAGTATCGCTTACAGCTATCTGTGTGGACTGGTTTTGAAAATTACACATGTCCTTTGAACCCAGCAAAAGCAATCCAAAATAAAATCACACACTACATAGTATGCAATAATTGGAGAAATAATATTGCCTGCTGTGTACATGACTATAACTGTTATGATACGACTCCTATGCACAAGAATATAACTACTATAATACTGCTCCTATGTACAAGAATATAACTACTATAATACTGCTCCTATGTACAAGAATATAACTACTATAATACTGCCTCCTATGTACAGGAATATAACTACTATAATACTGCTCCTATGTACAAGAATATAACTACTATAATACTGCTCCTATGTGCAAGAATATAACTACTATAATACTACCTCCTATGTACAAGAATATAACTACTATAATACTGCTCCTATGTACAAAAATATAACTACTATAACACTGCTCCTATGTACAAGAATATAACTACTATAATACTGCTCCTATGTACAAGAATATAACTACTGTAATACTACTCCTATGTACAAGAATATAACTACTATAATACTACCTCCTATGTACAAGAATATAACTACTATAATACTACCTCCTATGTACAAGAATATAACTACTATAATACTACCTCCTATGTACAAGAATATAACTACTATAATACTGCTGCTATGTACAAGAATATAACTACTATAATACTACCTCCTATGTACAAGAATATAACAACTATAATACTGCTCCTATGTACAAGAATATAACTACTATAATACTGCTCCTATGTACAAGAATATAAATACTATAATACTACTCCTATGTACAAGAATATAACTACTATAATACTACCTCCTATGTACAAGAATATAACAACTATAATACTGCTCCTATGTAAAAGAATATAACTACTATAATACTGCTCCTATGTACAAGAATATAAATACTATAATACTACCTCCTATGTACAAGAATATAACTACTATAATGCTGCTCCTATGTACAAGAATATAACTACTATAATACTGCTCCTATGTACAAGAATATAACTACTATAATACTACCTCCTATGTACAAGAATATAACAACTATAATACTGCTCCTATGTACAAGAATATAACTACTATAATACTGCTCCTATGTACAAGAATATAACTACTATAATACTGCTCCTATGTACAAGAATATAACTACTATAATACTACTCCTATGTAAAAGAATATAACTACTATAATACTGCTCCTATGTACAAGAATATAACTACTATAATACTGCCTCCTATGTACAAGAATATAACTACTATAATACTGCTCCTATGTACAAGAATATAACTACTATAATACTGCTCCTATGTACAAGAATATAACTACTGTGATACATTTTGCTGGGATAGTAATGGAGCAGAGTTAAATTTAACTACCATATTCCTTTCTTATGTACAAGGATCATAACTGCTATCATCTGCTCCTATGTACAAGAATTTAACGAGCTATAAGACTGCTCCTACTGTCAGGTCGGCCTAGGCCATAATACTGCCTGCTTGTACAAGAATATAACTGCTATGATCTGCTCTATGTACAAGAATATAACTACTAGAATGCTGCTCCTATGTACAAGAATATAACTACTATAATACTGCTCCTATGTACAAGAATATAACTACCATAATACTGCTCCTATGTACAAGCATATGACTACTGTAATACTACGTCCTTTGTACCAGCATATAACTACTATAATACTACCTCCTATGACAAGAATATAACTACTATAATACTGCTCCTATGTACAAGAATATAACTACTATGATACTGCTCCTATGTACAAGAATATAACTACTATAATACTGCTCCTATGTACAAGAATATAACTACTATAATACTACTCCTATGACAAGAATATAACTACTATAATACTACTCCTATGTACAAGAATATAACTACTATAATACTGCTCCTATGTACAAGAATATAACTACTATAATACTGCTCCTATGTACAAGAATATAACTACTATAATACTACTCCTATGTACAAGAATATAACTACTATAATACTGCTCCTATGTACAAGAATATAACTACTATAATACTACTCCTATGTACAAGAATATAACTACTATAATACTACCTCCTATGTACAAGAATATAACTACTATAATACTGCTCCTATGTACAAGAATATAACTACTATAATACTACTCCTATGTACAAGAATATAACTACTATAATACTGCTCCTATGTACAAGAATATAACTACTATAATACTGCTCCTATGTACAAGAATATAACTACTATAATACTACTCCTATGTACAAGAATATAACTACTATAATACTGCTCCTATGTACAAGAATATAACTACTATAATACTACTCCTATGCACAAGAATATAACTACTATAATACTGCCTCCTATGTACAAGAATATAACTACTATAATACTGCTCCTATATACAAGAATATAACTACTATAATACTGCTCCTATGTACAAGAATATAACTACTATAATACTACTCCTATGTACAAGAATATAACTACTATAATACTACCTCCTATGCACAAGAATATAACTACTATAATACTGCTCCTATGTACAAGAATATAACTACTATAATACTGCTCCTATGTACAAGAATATAACTACTATAATACTGCTCCTATGTACAAGAATATAACTACTATAATACTGCTCCTATGTACAAGAATATAACTACTATAATACTGCCTCCTATGTACAAGAATATAACTACTATAATACTGCTCCTATGTACAAGAATATAACTACTATAATACTGCTCCTATGTACAAGAATATAACTACTATAATACTGCCTCCTATGTACAAGAATATAACTACTATAATACTACTCCTATATACAAGAATATAACTACTATAATACTGCTCCTATGTACAAGAATATAACTACTATAATACTACTCCTATGTACAAGAATATAACTACTATAATACTACCTCCTATGTACAAGAATATAACTACTATAATACTGCTCCTATGTACAAGAATATAACTACTATAATACTGCTCCTATGTACAAGAATATAACTACTATAATACTGCCTCCTATGTACAAGAATATAACTACTATAATACTGCTCCTATGTACAAGAATATAACTACTATAATACTGCTCCTATGTACAAGAATATAACTACTATAATACTGCTCCTATGTACAAGAATATAACTACTATAATACTGCTCCTATGTACAAGAATATAACTACTATAATACTGCTCCTATGTACAAGAATATAACTACTATAATACTGCTCCTATGTACAAGAATATAACTACTATAATACTGCTCCTATGTACAAGAATATAACTACTATAATACTACTCCTATGTACAAGAATATAACTACTATAATACTGCCTCCTATGTACAAGAATATAACTACTATAATACTGCTCCTATGTACAAGAATATAACTACTATAATACTGCTCCTATGTACAAGAATATAACTACTATAATACTACCTCCTATGTACAAGAATATAACTACTATAATACTGCTCCTATGTACAAGAATATAACTACTATAATACTGCTCCTATGTACAAGAATATAACTACTATAATACTGCTCCTATGTACAAGAATATAACTACTATAATACTGCTCCTATGTACAAGAATATAACTACTATAATACTGCCTCCTATGTACAAGAATATAACTACTATAATACTGCTCCTATGTACAAGAATATAACTACTATAATACTGCTCCTATGTACAAGAATATAACTACTATAATACTACCTCCTATGTACAAGAATATAACTACTATAATACTGCTCCTATGTACAAGAATATAACTACTATAATACTGCTCCTATGTACAAGAATATAACTACTATAATACTGCTCCTATGTACAAGAATATAACTACTATAATACTGCTCCTATGTACAAGAATATAACTACTATAATACTGCTCCTATGTACAAGAATATAACTACTATAATACTGCTCCTATGTACAAGAATATAACTACTATAATACTACCTCCTATGTACAAGAATATAACTACTATAATACTGCTCCTATGTACAAGAATATAACTACTATAATACTGCTCCTATGTACAAGAATATAACTACTATAATACTACCTCCTATGTACAAGAATATAACTACTATAATACTGCTCCTATGTACAAGAATATAACTACTATAATACTACCTCCTATGTACAAGAATATAACTACTATAATACTACTCCTATGTACAAGAATATAACTACTATAATACTGCCTCCTATGTACAAGAATATAACTACTATAATACTGCCTCCTATGTACAAGAATATAACTACTATAATACTGCTCCCTATGTACAAGAATATAACTACTATAATACTGCCTCCTATGTACAAGAATATAACTACTATAATACTACTCCTATGTACAAGAATATAACTACTATAATACTGCTCCTATGTACAAGAATATAACTACTATAATACTGCCTCCTATGTACAAGAATATAACTACTATAATACTGCTCCTATGTACAAGAATATAACTACTATAATACTGCTCCTATGTACAAGAATATAACTACTATAATACTACCTCCTATGTACAAGAATATAACAACTATAATACTGCTCCTATGTAAAAGAATATAACTACTATAATACTGCTCCTATGTACAAGAATATAACTACTATAATACTGCTCATATGTAAAAGAATATAACTACTATAATACTGCTCCTATGTACAAGAATATAAATACTATAATACTACCTCCTATGTACAAGAATATAACTACTATAATACTGCTCCTATGTACAAGAATATAACTACTATAATACTGCTCCTATGTACAAGAATATAACTACTATAATACTACCTCCTATGTACAAGAATATAACTACTATAATACTGCTCATATGTAAAAGAATATAACTACTATAATACTACCTCCTATGTACAAGAATATAACTACTATAAAACTATCCCTATTTACAAGAATATAACTACTATAATACTGCCTCCTATGTACAAGAATATAACTACTATAATACTTCTCATATGTACAAGAATATAACTACTGTGATACATTTTGCTGGGATAGTACATGGAGCAGAGTTAAATTTTACCAAAATTCCTTTCTTATGTCAAGGATCAGACACAGGCTGTCACCTGCTAACTAATTAATTGGTTGATTAAAAGAGGGAAGGTATTTAAGGAGACTAGGAGGGCAGATCTTTCTGTCTCTGCCTTGGGCCACAAAATTTTTTTGTTGTGGTGGGCGGAGGGCCCGCGCGAGCTAGCTAGTAATACTGGTTATGTGGGACAAGGTTTGTGAAGTAGTATAATCCTGCTCCTATTTTGTACAAGCCCTAACCATATAACTTACTTGTATTAGGTACTGCTCCTATGTGGACAAGTTTTGAATTTCTATTACATGTCTATTTGTACCCAGTAATATAATCTACTATAATATCATTACTGCTATCGTGTGTCTATTTTTGTGAAATTATAATATTGCCTGCTTTGTACATGAATATAACTATTATAATACTGCTCCTATGCACAAGAATTGGATAACTACTATAATATTGCTCCTATGTACAAGAATATAACTACTATAATACTGCTCCCTATGTACAAGAATATAACTACTATAATACTGCTCCTATGTACAAGAATATAACTACTATAATACTGCTCCTATGTACAAGAATATAACTACTATAATACTACCTCCTATGTACAAGAATATAACTACTATAATACTGCCTCTATGTACAAGAATATAACTACTATAATACTGCTCCTATGTACAAGAATATAAATACTATAATACTGCTGCTATGTACAAGAATATAACTACTATAATACTGCTCCTATGTACAAGAATATAAATACTATAATACTACTCCTATGTAAAAGAATATAACTACTATAATACTCTCCTATGTACAAGAATATAACAACTATAATACTGCTCCTATGTAAAAGAATATAACTTTTATTACTGCTTCTTTATTTTGTACACCTGCAGCCCTAACCATAAAACTTACTTAGTATCAGCTTACAGCTATCTGTGTGGACTGGTTTTGAAAATTACACATGTTCCTTTGAACCCAGCAAAGTAATCCAAAATAACCATATACTGCATAGTATGTCAAGAATTTGCCAACATTATTTGCCTGCTGTGTACATGGCCTATAACTACATATGATACTTAATTCTATGCACAAGAATATAACTACTATAATACTGCCTCCTATGTACAAGAATATAACTACTAATACTGCTCCTAGAAACAAGAATATAACTACTATAATACTACCTCCTATGTACAAGAATATAACTACTATAATACTACCTCCTATGTACAAGAATATAACTAGGTTAATACTACCTCCTATGTACAAGAATATAACTAATACTTACAATACTGCTGCTATGTACAAGAATATAAACTACTATAATACTGCTCCTATGTACAAGAATATAACTACTATAATACTACCTCCTATGTACAAGAATATAACTACTATAATACTACCTCCTACGTACAAGAATATAACTACTATAATACTACCTCCTATGTACAAGAATATAACTACTATAATGCTGCTCCTATGTACAAGAGTATAACTACTATAATACTGCTCCTATGTACAAGAATATAACTACTATAATACTACCTCCTATGTACAAGAATATAACTACTATAATACTGCTCCTATGTACAAGAATATAACTACTATAATACTGCTCCTATGTACAAGAATATAACTACTATAATACTACTCCTATGTACAAGAATATAACTACTATAATACTGCTCCTATGTACAAGAATATAACTACTATAATACTGCCTCCTATGTACAAGAATATAACTACTATAATACTATCTCTCCTATGTACAAGAATATAACTACTATAATACTGCCCCCTATGTACAAGAATATAACTACTATAATACTGCCTCCTATGTACAAGAATATAACTACTATAATACTACTCCTATGTACAAGAATATAACTACTATAATACTGCTCCTATGTACAAGAATATAACTACTATAATACTGCCTCCTATGTACAAGAATATAACTACTATAATACTGCTCCTATGTACAAGAATATAACTACTATAATACTGCTCCTATGTACAAGAATATAACTACTGTGATACATTTTGCTCCTATGTAGCAGAGAATATAACTACCATAATACTTCTCCTATGTACAAGGATATAACTAGCTATAATACTGCTCCTATGTACAAGAGGGAAGGTATTTAACTAGCTATGATGCTTGCTGCTATGTACAAGCATTTAACCACCAAATGCCTGTTCTATGTACAAGGATATAACTAGCTATTATACTGCTCTATGTACTGGACAGAGGGGTATTTAAGTTCTTTTGTTCTTTTGCTTCTATTTCTGCACACCTGCAGCCCTAATATAACTTACTTAGTATCAGCTTACAGCTATCTGTGTGGACTGGTTTTGAATACATTACACATGTCCTTTGAACCCAACCACAGTAAACGCAATCCAATATAATCACACACTACATAGTATGCAATAATTGGAGAAATAATATTGCCTGCTATGTACATGACTATAACTGTTATGATACGACTCCTATGCAGAAGAATATAACTACTATAATACTACTCCTATGTACAAGAATATAACTACTGTAATACTACTCCTATGTACAAGAATATAACTAATATAATACTACCCTATGTACAAGAATATAACTACTATAATACAACCTCGTATGTACAAGAATATAACTACTATAATATTGCTCCTATGTACAAGAATATAACTACTATAATACTACTCCTATGTACAAGAATATAACTACTATAATACTGCTCGTATGTACAAGAATATAACTACTATAATACTACTCCTATATACAAGAATATAACTACTATACTACTCCTATGTACAAGAATATAACTACTATAATACTACTCCTATGTACAAAAATATAACTACTATAATACTACTCCTATGTACAAGAATATAACTACTATAATACTACCTCCTATGTACAAGAATATAACTACTATAATACTGCTCCTATATACAAGAATATAACTACTATAATACTGCTCCTATGTACAAGAATATAACTACTATAATACTGCTCCTATGTACAAGAATATAACTACTATAATACTGCCCCTATGTACAAGAATATAACTACTATAATACTGTTCCTATGTACAAGAATATAACTACTATAATAGTGCTCCTATGTACAAGAATATAACAACTATAATACTGGTCCTATGTACAAGAATATAACTACTATAATACTGCTCCTATGTACAAGAATATAACTACTATAATACTGCTCTTATGTACAAGAATATAACTACTATAATACTACTGCCATGTATAATAATTTAACTACTATAATACTACCTCCAATGTACAAGAATACTGTATAACTACTATAATACTGCTCCTATGTACAAGAATATAACTACTATAATACTACCTCCTATGTACAAGAATATAACTACTATAATACTACCTTCTATGTACAAGAATATAACTACTATAATACTGCTCCTATGTACAAGAATATAACTACTATAATACTGCCCCTATGTACAAGAATATAACTACTATAATACTGTTCCTATGTACAAGAATATAACTACTATAATACTGCTCCTATGTACAAGAATATAACAACTATAATACTGGTCCTATGTACAAGAATATAACTACTATAATACTGCTCCTATGTACAAGAATATAACTACTATAATACTGCTCCTATGTACAAGAATATAACTACTATAATACTACTGCTATGTATAATAATTTAACTACTATAATACTACCTCCAATGTACAAGAATACTGTATAACTACTATAATACTGCTCCTATGTACAAGAATATAACTACTATAATACTACTCCTATGTACAAGAATATAACTACTATAATACTGCTCCTATGTACAAGAATATAACTACTATAATACTACCTCCTATGTACAAGAATATAACTACTATAATACTGCTCCTATGCACAAGAATATAACTACTATAAGAATACTGCTATGTATATTAATTTAACTACTATAATACTGCCCCTATGTACAAGAATATAACTACTATAATACTACTCCTATGTACAAGAATATAACTACTATAATACTACCTCCTATGTACAAGAATATAACTACTATAATACTGCTGCTATGTACAAGAATATAACTACTATAATACTGCCCCTATGTACAAGAATATAACTACTATAATACTGTTCCTATGTACAAGAATATAACTACTATAATACTGCTCCTATGTACAAGAATATAACAACTATAATACTGGTCCTATGTACAAGAATATAACTACTATAATACTGCTCCTATGTACAAGAATATAACTACTATAATACTGCTCCTATGTACAAGAATATAACTACTATAATACTACTGCCATGTATAATAATTTAACTACTATAATACTACCTCCAATGTACAAGAATACTGTATAACTACTATAATACTGCTCCTATGTACAAGAATATAACTACTATAATACTACTCCTATGTACAAGAATATAACTACTATAATACTGCTCCTATGTACAAGAATATAACTACTATAATACTACCTCCTATGTACAAGAATATAACTACTATAATACTGCTCCTATGCACAAGAATATAACTACTATAAGAATACTGCTATGTATATTAATTTAACTACTATAATACTGCCCCTATGTACAAGAATATAACTACTATAATACTACTCCTATGTACAAGAATATAACTACTATAATACTACCTCCTATGTACAAGAATATAACAACTATAATACTACTCCTATGTACAAGAATATAACTACTATAATACTGCTCCTATGTACAAGAATATAACTACTATAATACTGCTCCTATGTACAAGAATATAACTACTATAATACTGCTCCTATGTACAAGAATATAACTACTATAATACTGCTCCTATGTACAAGAATATAACAACTATAATACTGCTCCTATGTAAAAGAATATAACTACTATAATACTTCTCATATGTACAAGAATATAACTACTATAATACTACCTCCTATGTACAAGAATATAACTACTATAATACTGCCCCCTATGTACAAGAATATAACTACTATAATACTACCTCCTATGTACAAGAATATAACTGCTATAATACTACTCCTATGTACAAGAATATAACTACTATAATACTGCTCCTATGTACAAGAATATAACTACTATAATACTGCTCCTATGTACAAGAATATAACTACTATAATACTTCTCATATGTACAAGAATATAACTACTGTGATACATTTTGCTGGGATAGTAATGAGCACAGAATTAACTCCAAAATCCCTTCCTATGTCAAGGATCAGACACAGCTGTCACCTGCTATTGTTAATTGGTTGATTACAAGAGTGTAGGTACTTAATTGCTCTATGAGGGCAGATCTTTCTGTCTCTGCCTTGGGCCACAAAATGCCTATTTCTGTGAGAAAAACTATAACTAGGTCTGGTTAGTGTAATGGTTGGTAATTGTAGAATACTGCTGCTAGGTGCTAGCTTAGCTAGTATTATATGCTCCTAAGTACTAGACATATAACTACTTTATTTGCTCCTGTTTTCAGCTTATATTTACTGTACTCCTGCTGCCCTATGTACCAGAATTAACTTACTATAGTACTGCTCCTATGAAGCTTACAGCTATCTGTGATGGACTGGTTTGTACAAGTATATTACTACTATAATACTGCTCCTTTGAACCCAGCATATAGCAATACTATAACCAACCACTACATCGTATGACAATAATTGGAGAACACATAATATTGCCTGCTATGTACATGACTATAACTGTTATGATACGACTCCTATGCACAAGAATATAACTACTATAATACTACTCCTATGCACAAGAATATAACTACTATAATACTGCTCCTATGTACAAGAATATAACTACTATAATACTACTCCTATGTACAAGAATATAACTACTATAATACTACTCCTATGTACAAGAATATAACTACTGTAATACTACTCCTATGTACAAGAATATAACTACTATAATACTACCCTATGTACAAGAATATAACTACTATAATACTGCTCCTATGTACAAGAATATAACTACTATAATACAACCTCCTATGTACAAGAATATAACTACTATAATATTGCTCCTATGTACAAGAATATAACTACTATAATACTACCTCCTATGTACAAGAATATAACTACTATAATACTTCTCCTATGTACAAGAATATAACTACTATAATACTACCTCCTATGTACAAGAATATAACTACTATAATACTACTGCTATGTACAAGAATATAACTACTATAATACTGCTCCTATGTACAAGAATATAACTACTATAATACTACCTCCTATGTACAAGAATATAACTACTATAATACTACTACTATGTACAAGAATATAACTACTGTAATACTACTCCTATGTACAAGAATATAACTACTATAATACTACCTCCTATGTACAAGAATATAACTACTATAATACTACTCCTATGTACAAGAATATAACTACTATAATACTACCTCCTATGTACAAGAATATAACTACTATAATACTACCTCCTATGTACAAGAATATAACTACTATAATACTACCTCCTATGTACAAGAATATAACTACTATAATACTACTGCTATGTACAAGAATATAACTACTATAATACTACCTCCTATGTACAAGAATATAACTACTATAATACTGCTCCTATGTACAAGAATATAACTACTATAATACTACTACTATGTACAAGAATATAACTACTATAATACTACTCCTATGTACAAGAATATAACTACTATAATACTACCTCCTATGTACAAGAATATAACTACTATAATACTGCTCCTATGTACAAGAATATAACTACTATAATACAACCTCCTATGTACAAGAATATAACTACTATAATATTGCTCCTATGTACAAGAATATAACTACTATAAT
Organism: Leptodactylus fallax; assembly: GCA_947044405.1. NCBI lineage: Eukaryota > Metazoa > Chordata > Amphibia > Anura > Leptodactylidae > Leptodactylus > Leptodactylus fallax. Next base: position 1,838,045 of record CAMRHE010000281.1, on the reverse strand, counting down.
ACTGCTCCTATGTACAAGAATATAACTACCATAATACTGCTCCTATGTACAAGAATATAACTACTATAATACTACCTCCTATGTACAAGAATATAACTACTATAATATTGCTCCTATGTACCCCAAAATAACTATTATAATACCACCCCTCTATAAAAAAAAAATAAAAATTATAATACTACTCCTCTAAACAAAAAAAAAAAAATAATAAAACCCCCCCCCTATACAAAAAAATATAACTACTTTAATACTCCCCCTTTTACCAAGAATTTAACTACTATAATACACCTCCTATTAACAAGAATTTTACCACTATTATACCACCCCCTATATACAAGAATATAACTCCTATAATACTGCTCCTATGTACAAGAATATAACTACTATAATACTGCTCCTATGTACAAGAATATAACTACTATAATACTACCTCCTATGTACAAGAATATAACTACTATAATACTGCTCCTATGTACAAGAATATTACTATAATACTGCTCCTATGTACAAGAATATAACTACTATAATACTACCTCTATAATGTA